>WBNM01032728.1:6558-85917 GCA_013399055.1 Ramphastos sulfuratus | reverse complement strand
TGATTTTTTTTTTTTTTTTTTTTTTCTTTTTTTTTTCCCCCCTCCCCCTGTACTGAGTGCTGGTGAGGTCACACCTTGAGTACTGTACTCAGTTTTGGGCCTTTCACTACATGAGGGACACTGAGGTGCTGGAGCAGGTGCAGAGAAGAGTAACAAGGCTGTTGAAGGGTCTGGAGAAAAGGTCTGTTAAGGAGCAGCTGAGGGACCTGGGATTCTTCTGTCTGAAGGAGGCTGAGGGGAGACCTCACTGCTTGTACAACTCCCCGAAAGGAGGCTGGAGTGAGGTGGGGGACTGGTCTCTTCTCCCTAGTAAAAACCGATAGGACAACAGGAAGTGTCTTAGGAAGAGGCTTAGGTTGGACATTAGAAGAAACTTCTTCACTAAAAGGATTGTCAAACACTAGAACAGGCTGCCCAGGAGGTGGTTGAAGCCCCATCCCTGGAGGTGTTTAAAAGATGCACGGATGTGGTGCTAAGAGACATAGTTTAGCACTAGATTTGGTAGAGTTGGAGAATGGCTGGACTTGATCTGAAATGATTCTATGGAATGTGCAAGAGCAATCAGTCCCTGAGTGATGCTTCTACTGACTCACTCCTTGGTAGTTCCATCAGACAGGTATTTCTGGGCAAACTTGCAGCAAGACATCTGCAGTAGCTTGCTTTTTTTTTTTTTTTTTTCCTCCTTTCTTTTTTTGCAATTCCCTTCAGCTGTCTTCTGTGCTACCATTTACTCTTGTTTGCCCCTTGTTTTACCATGGCATTACAAATATTACAAGCAGCTGAGAAGGGGCTTACAGACCCATCATGTGGCCTGATTTGACACCAGTGTGCTTATTGGACTGTGATCTACTTGTTTGTTCTGTTATGTTCTGCTTTTGGCTTCCTTTATTTGTTTCTCTGCATCTAGCTTATCTAGACACCATTGTACTGGCATGGATGATGGCTCCATTGTAGGCAAAGACCACCTTGCTGAAACATGGCACTGCTGCCCTGCTGCCTTCAGCTTCACTGTTTCTCTTCCAAATCTGGAGCTATGAAGTGTAGGTAGCAGTTCACTCCAAGTTGGATTCTTTTGCCTTTGCTCTGGGGCTTTCTCATAGCTGGGCTCAGTCTCTCTTGTCAGTTTCTGGTGGCCTTGCACGCTAAGCCCCTTTGTTGCAAAACAGCTGCTCATGGCCAAGGGTGCAGACAGAATGATGCAACATTCTGCAGCAATCCTATCAACAAACTGGGAGTGCGCTTGCTTCAGTTTGGTTACCACAGTGCCTGACACTTTCTCTCGCTTTCCCAGGGAACACCTGGCACTCTGTGCCGTGACCTAGACAAACTTCAGCAGGGAATGAATCTCCAGTTCGCCAGCACATCCGAAGTCTCTGACTTTCTGCGAAGTACCACTAGGTGTCCTTTCATAGTAACTTTACTCCTCTGGATCGCGTTGAGGGATGGGAAAATCCAGCCAAATGAATAAAGCCCTTGGATTTCCACACCCCAGAACTGATTTTTGGGTTGGCCTCTGTAAGGTTTTTGAAACTGTTTCATTTCTGAAACAAATATTGGGGCATTGTCAGCTCACGCTTCTGTGCAGTGTTGATCTGATTTCTACATCCCACTGGTATGGATAAAGATCAAAGTAACTTGGGGAAACAACGGAAGAGATGCTATAGCAGAAAACTGCTGTCTGTCACCTGCCAACTCACAAGTCAACAGATCAGGAAATAACCAATTCCACATCTGGATTCCTACTAAAATCCTGAAAGATGATAGTACAGTACAGGCACTGTAAGGCTTCTGGTTAAAAAAGCAGGCTTAAGGCTCATGTGACAGAAGACACTATTTCTGGCTGTCATCACTCACTTCATGCAAAGTGGCTTGATGTTTTGTGACATGAGGGACTTTGATCTGAAGATGTGATGTATTCATTTGATTCTTTGCATCATTGTGATGTTTCACTGCTGGTTATTCAGTGCTTGGTGTCAACACTGCATCAGTGACAACCAGCAGCTAATTTCAAATTTCAAACAGAATCGTAGGACCATTTAGGTTGGAAAAGACTTTTAAGATCATTGACTCCAACTACTAAACTGACATTGTCAAGTCCACTACTAAGTCATATCTCTAAACCCCATGCCTACACATATTTCAAATACCTCCAGGAACAGTGACACAACCACATCCCTGGGCAGCCTGTTCCAGTGATTGGCAACCCCTTCAGTGAATAATTTTTTTCCTAATACCCAAACTAAACCTCCCCTGGCACAACTTGAGGTTGTTTCCTCTCACCTTCTTACTTGGCATAAGAGACTGATCCCCCATCTCACTCCAACCTCCTTTCAGGGAGTTGTAAACCAAACAACTCTAGTTCACTCAGCTACTCCTTATAGAACTTGTGCTCTAGACCCTTCACCAGCTTTGTTGCCTCTATTTTGGACACCCTCCAACACCTCAATGTCTTTTCTGTAGTGAGGGGCCCAAAACTGAAGTGTTTGAGATGCAGCCTCACCCAGGCCAAGTACAGCAGGAGAATGTATTTACCTACTGGGTTCACAATGAAAGCTGCCCAGTGGCAGCGGACCTGTGGGTGCTGGCTGAACATGGGCCAGCAGTGTGCCTGGGTGGCCAAGAAGGGTCAGCAGCATCCTGACCTGTATCAGAAATAGCGTGGCCAGTAGGAATGCATCATGGTACATTAGTCTGACCTCCTCCAATTTCTAATTTCCTTGAAGGCTTTCAATCTTTAAACTTCTGTGCACTGCAGTTCTTGTGCTGGTAGGATTCTTTCTGAAAGTCAACATTTGTCAGTCTTTTTTTTATTTACACTCCAAAACTTGCTGTCTCTGTCTTGTTAAGTATTATGACCACATGAGGAAGTTGACTTAGACTACTGTCATAGAAGAGACCTTAGGTGTGTAAGACTAGACTACTACATGAACAGCAGCAAAACAGAAATTCAGGGGAACAAGTTCCAGGTCAAGTTTTGTTTGCTTCATTTTTCCTCATTTGCACCATCCCCTAGCAACACGGACCTAATAAAAATGGTATTGACAGCACTCTCAAAACTGGTGGGATGATAGCTCTGTGCACACTAATCACATTGTAAACATGGGTCTTACAGAGATTGCCGAGGATAGACCCTTTCCAAATTCAGAGTAACAACGGCACTGGGTGATCTCAAGTGGGGAGACTCGAACACTAGTCTGTTGGTCAAAAGGCAAAGTAGTTATTCTCATGCCAGTGGTAAACTAAGGATGTTGGTCAGCAATGCAGCTAAAGCCAGGAGATAAGTCTTTTTCTGAACTGAGGACCTGCCTTTGTACCGTCATGTAGATGAACTTGGGAAGAGGAGCAGTTTACATCTCTTGCCATGTTGATACTCTTGTACAGGTTGAGGCCTCCTCCATTTAGCTCTGGTCTTGGATAGAGAAGCAGGATGATCTCGGGTTCAAATAGATATTAATGGTATGTAAATATTAAATACTTCCTTGGACAGTGTCAGATCTGCTTAATGAACTCAGTTTCGAGGGCTATGTTCATAATACCAAATTCAGTCTGTGAAATACTCATATCTGGGACAATAGCTGCTTTCCAGAATAATCCAGCTAGATTTCCTCTAGCTGTCAATAAAAGTATTTTTCTCTGATGAAGAAAGTTGAGCGTAAGTAAAAAAGGAGGGATAAAATAAATTTCAGCAGACAACTTTAGGAATTTTTACTAGGAAAATAACCAGTAATGTTAAAATGGCTGCTGAACCTTTATCCTTAGATTCCCATAGATTTCCATGTTGATAGTCCTAAGGATTAGGATTTTTTTTTCCAGTTTACAGATCTTCTAGGCTCTTGTGCTTTCTTCAGATTAAGCTGCTTTGCTTGTGTTTAAAATGAACAAAGCCCTGTATCTATGCTTATTATTTCTATAGTTGTTTAAAAGATTCTGGGGGTTAATATTAATTCCACGATCAGAATAACTGCTAATCTGAAAATAAGCAGTAGGTATTTTTCAAGAGCTAGTCACAAATGTTCCAGACAACATTTTAGGACTCTAAGTGAGTCCTAAACTGGTTTTGGGTGTTCAAGCAAGTGTGGACACCTTACAGACTTACTGTGTATAATAGCAATGAAGTTTTGTAGTGCTTCATCTACTGAAATACATCCGCATCAGAGTGGTTTTTAATCATCTGTTGTGTGGTTTTGGGTGTTTTTCTGGTAAAACTAAGATATACCCTAGATAAACTGCAACCAGTTTAATGTCCTAACTGGCTGTTAATTGGGAACTAGTCTTCAAATCTGTCTGCTTTTCTAAACTTCAATTTTCATAAGTGTGTAGGTATGAATGTACTTTGTCTCCCATGGAAGGGAGAGCAGGAAGGCCTGAATACACTGCAAGAGCAAGGCAATGTCATGAAGCTCAGGAAGAACAAGTGTAAGGTCTTGCACCTGGGAAAACATAATCCAGGAATGCAGCACAGATTGGAATCTACCTGGCTGGAGAGTTGTTCTGTGGGAAGGGACCTGGGTATCCTGGGTTGCATCAACAAAAGCATCAACCAGCAGAGATAAAGCCATTATCCCACTCTGTTAAGCATTTGCCAGGCCACACCTGGAACACTGGGCTCAGCTTTGTACCTACTTCTCCAGCCTGTCTGCATCTTTTCTGTATAGGCTCCAGAAAGAAGCCGCAAAGGTAATCAGAAGCCTGGGAAGCCTACATCATAAAGAAAGGCTGAGAGAATTACATTTGTTCAGCCTTGAGAAAAGAAGGCTTAGAGAAGATTTTACTACCACATTGAAGTATTTAAAGAGTGGCTACAAAGAAGATGGAGCCTTCCTTTTTACAAGGAGTCACCTGGAAAAGAGGTCCAGGTTACTACTGGAGAGATTCTGCTTGAACATGAGGATTTTTTTTTTTTTCTGGTTAGAACAATCAGCCATTGAACAACCTGCCATGGGAAGTGATGGAATTCCCAGCACTAGACACTTTTAAGATTTAGCTGCATGATGCTGGGCCACCTGCTCTAGATCATGCTTTTGACAAGAAAGGTTGGACCAGATGACTCAAGATGTCCCTTCCAACCTAGTATTCTGTGATTCGTTAGTTCTCCCTCATTCAGTGCTTCTCAGAAACTGTGCTTCTACTTATTTTTCCAGACTGCAAGATGATGGGGCTTGCCCAAAGCAACGCCTGACTGCTTGTTCTATTCTTATTTTTGTCTACCTGGTCCTATTTTTGGTGCCAAGCAGTTGTCTTCAGCTAGCAGTTCAGATATGGCTTTTGCAGTTTAGACCAAGGCAGATGTTTATGTTATGCCTGGCATGTAAGCAACCAAAGTTATATTTACTCAGAATTATCTCTGCAATCATCAGTCACTCTTTGCAAAAAGCAGGGTAAGAACCACTTCTCTATTCTCAAGTTCTCTTGCACTATGTTTCCAATGAATGAATCTGAAACAGCTTTTCTAGAACCATGCAATCATTGATGTTGGAAAGGACCTTTGAGATCAACTTCTTTTGTATTTGCACTTTGTTCTCCCATGTAAAAGGAAAAAGAAAACTCATTGAATCATAGAACAGCTTTGGTTGGAAAAGAACTCCAAGATCATTGAGTCCAACCATAAACTCAACACCCCCGTGGCCACTAAACCGTGTCCTGAAGTGCCATGTCCAAACGTTTCTTGAACCCCTCCAGGGATGGTGCCTCCACCCCCTCCCTGGGCAGCCTGTTCCAATGCCTGACCACTTCATCCTGAAATTTTTCCTAATATCCAACCTTAAACCTCCTCTGGTGCAATCTGAAGCCACCTCCATTCATTAGGGAGAAGAGACAGACCCCCAACTCCTTCCAGCCTCCATTTAGTAAATTGTAGAAAGCAAGGTTTCCCCACAGCCTCCTTTTCTCCAGATTAAACAACCCCAGTTCCCTCACTCCTCACCAGACCTGTTCTCCAGGCCCTTCATTAGCTTTGTTGCCCTTCTCTGAACATGCTCCAGATGTCCTTCATGTAGTGAGGGGTGCAAAACTGAACCTAGTATTTGAGATGCAGCCTGACTACCACAGAGTACAGGATGCTCCTGCTGACCATACTATTCTTGATACAAGTCAGGATGCTGCAGGCCTTGTTGGCCACCTGGGTACATTGCTAGTTCACAATCAGCCTGCTCTCAACCAGCATCCTCAGTTGCTTTTCTGCTAGGAAGCTTTTCAGTCACTCTGACCTAAGCCTGTAATGTTGCATGGGGTTGTTGTGACCCAAGTGCAGGACCCAGCGCTTGGCCTCGTTAAACCTCAAACAACTGACCTCAGCCCATCAATCCAGCCTGTCCAAATCCCTCTGCAGAGCCTTTCTACCTGCAAGCAGATCAGTGCTCCCACCCAGTTTAGTGTCATCTTCAAACTTACTGAGGGTGCACTCAGATCACTGATAAAGATGTTAAACCACACTTGTCCCAAAACTGAACCCTGGGGAACACTACTGGTGACTGACTGCTGAGTGGACTTAGCTCTGTTCACCGCTCTTTGAGCCTGGCCAGCCAGCCAGTTCTTTACCCAGCAAAACTGAAGCTGGAGCTCCCACTCTCCTGCTGAGTCCTCAAATCCACTGAGATAACATCTGCTTCCTTGTGAAGGCAGCAGCCTTTCTTCCATCTGTACAAATGATTGAGTTTGTGTATTCTACGCCCCATGCCTTTGTGTAGGTTCAAATCCCTGAACATTTCTGACTTCACATGTAAACACTGCTGCAACTCCACAGGTACAGCATGGAGATAAGTTAACACTGATCTTTTGTCCTGACTAATTTTGACTTTTATGATCCACACTGGTCTTAGAGCTTTATGCCCAATTGTCACAGGTACAAGCTAGAACACAGAAGGTTTCACCTCAACAGGAGGAGACATGTCTTTAAGGTGAGGGTGACAGAAACCTGGAGCTGGCTGCCCAGAGAGGTTGTGGAGTCTTCTTCTCTGGAGACATCAAAAACCTGCCTGGATGCGTTCCTGTGTGGCCTGCTCTAGGTGATCCTCTCGCAGGGGATTTGGACTAGGAGATCTCAGGGGGGGTCACTTCCAACCCCTATCACTCTGTGATTCTTTGATTAGGAGTAGTGGGATGTGTACTGTAAGAACACTAGGCAGAAGGAGGTGAAAATGTGAATTGAGACTCCACCTAGTCGTGGGCTTTAACTACTAGTGTCCAGTTGTGCAAACAGACTTGCACAAGGAGCTCTCACGTGGAAATGGCAGGCACCCGTAGTCTTTGAGCTTCTCAAGAAAGGAGCTAGAGACTGCAGAGCTGCGAGTGGGTGTAGCTCCTAATCCCTTTGTGTTTGGAGTTCTGCTGCCAGCTCTGACACTGATTCAATCATCACTGGGCATCTTACCCAATCTCTCTGGGGCTGGCTTTTTTCAGCCCTAATAAATTGAAGATAGTAATTAGATAGACACAAGTTTGTAATATTAACATTTGTAAATATCACAAACTTAATAAGAGGATATAAAAAGCACTATATCTTGCTGACCATCATGTTGGATTGGAAAGATCTTTCTAAGGGTGTTACCTGCAACAGCTGAAGTGAGAAAATTAATGTTCGTGGCACAGGTAGGTAGTGGTAGCTGAGCAATAGGTATTGCTGCATGGCTCAGTTTTCCTTAACGTTTGTAAGACAACTTGAGTAATTAATATGCCGATTTCATAGTTCTTATTTCTGCATACAACATTCTTCTTGACCATTTGAAACAGGCAGGTAAATTCTGCTTTAAGCTGAGAGGAGAAGGTGGTGTAATAACCTTGGACAGCCGAGAGACCGCTTACCCTGCCCCATCGTCATGGATTTTAAAAGCTCTGGGTTTCACCTCCGCTCTCTGGCCGTCTCACCTCCCGGCCGCAGGCAGGGGCTGCAGCTCAGCCCTGCCGCCCGCTGCCGCTCTCCGCGGCAGGCGCAGGCGGGGGGAGAACGAGGGCCGGGCAAGGGGCTCGGGGAGGCGCTGAGGAGCCGTTGCAGCCGTTGCAGCCGCTCGCCCCCTGCGCCCAGGGGAGCCAGGAGGCGGCTGCACCGGCAGAGGAGCTCCGCTACGCCGGTAAGGAGAAGGAGCCCTCCAGCAGCGAGCCTTTTTTCGCCTGCTTTGAATTCCTCTGAGGGCTGCTGCGGCGTGCGCGGCCGCTCTGCGGCACAGCTAACGGGGGAAAGCGGCTGAGGCCGCGCGGGGAGGGGGCAGCCAAACGTGGCATTGCTGGGCGATGCCGGCAGCAGCAGGAACCGAGGAAGAAGGGGCGGACTGAGGCAGGACCAGACCGAGTCCTGTCGGAGATGACTCCCTCTCGCCTGTCCCTGGTGTGCCTGACTCCCGCTGGCAGAGCCGCTCCGCTCCGCGTTTCTCGTGAGGTCGGCAGCACGGAAGCGGGGCCAGGCAAGACGGAGAAGAGGAGCCGCGTGCGGGTGGCCTGAGCTGGACCGCATCACTCAGAAGGCAGCCACCTCCCCAGGAACCCCCGGCTGCAGCCGCTGGGTGCGAGAGGCGGCGGAGGGGGAAGGCACATTCGAGCTGCCGCTCCTCCCTCCCTCCCCCGGCCGGATATATAGTATCAGACCCAGAGGGAAAGGAGAGCGTTCTGGTTTTTATTTTCATTTTCTTTCTTTTTTTTTGCCGCTTCCTTTTCCTTGGCGGGAGTTGCTTGTGCGCTCGGGAAGGTGGGGGCAGCGTTTTGGAGACAGGAATTGGTTGGAAAAGCGGTGATTGAAGGTAATAAATCCGCTGGGGGACACTGCAGGGGGAAAGGGGACAAATAAATGAAAAAAAAGAAAAAAACAATAAATGGAGGTGGGAGAGGAGGCGACGCTGTGGAGGATGATGCCCAGGAGGTGAGGAAGGCGGCAGGGGGGCAGCCGGCCGGGGGCGGCGGGGCCGGGCCGGCTGCGGCTGCCGCGGTTGTGGGAGGCTTATTTGGGGCCAGGCCGGATCGCGTCGGGCAGGTACGGCGAGCCCGAGGGAGAGCCTTGACCCGTGGCTGTGGGGAGCGGTGCGTGGCAGGCGCAGAGCCTGGGGGCATGCGAGCGGGGCTGGGCCGGACCCCTTGGCACTGGGCGGTGCCCCGGGGGCAGCGGCAGCCACAGCCCAGCCTCTCCATGGCAGAGTTGAAGCCGGAGCGCAGCCCTGCGAATGCGTAGAGGATGTGGTGAGCGGCTCCTGCTCGGTTTCACGGCAGGGTTTACTCTGGGTGGGGACAGTCTTCGGTGCGGTGTTATAAAACAATATAAGTAGGAAGATCTGGCGTAATTGTAGGAGAGGTTTGTCTTTATGTGTTCCCTGCTATTAGGCCCGTCCTGTTTTTTTTTTTAATAAAGAAGCGTGGTATTAGACAAAAATAGAGTTTTAATCGTATAAGGGGGGCTCGTTATTCTGAGCCTTCGTGTTGTTTTCTGTCTCTTGATTGGAAAATTGCTGGACGCTTCTGCTGCCCACCCACCTACATGACACCACAGAAATTCAACTCCAGTTTTATTGGAGGATCCCATGAGCATATCCTCGGTTTTCTAGAAAGTAGAGACCGTGCCCTTGTCTTGTCTTTTAGAGCCCTTCACAGTAACATTGTTACTCAGAACAATTTGCTTTTACGTGTTTGTCTCTGAGCCTTTTAAGGGCATAACCAGACAGGCGAATAAATAATGGCAGCCCACTAACTTGCAGTAGAAAGCAGTATAACTAAGTTAAGAGTTGCTTCTCCCAGAAATACTGCACTAGAAATTCAATGAAAAGACTGGTGCTGCATTGTCATTTAGATTTTCTTTTTGCTGTCTGTGAAGGTAGGCTAGCAAAATGTGCTCCAAAATCCGTATTTCCTCTAATTGTGGTTCACTTGAATTTGCATTAAAATAAATGTAAAACTGAGCTATTGGGCAATCCCCAAGATGTACTACGATGCATGGCTTTTCAGAAGCTTTTAATACCAAAGCTTACATTACTTTGGTGTGTTACTTTTAGAGTGTAACTTTCTGCTTGTGCTGGTGTTCTCAGAACCTTGATGTCCACATCAAGAAGCTGGTGGCAGTTCAGAGATCTGCTTCTGGAGTTTTTCTTTTGCAACCGCTATGTTAAAAGCATAATTTTCTGTTTACCTGTAACGTTCTTGAGTAGGGCAGTGCAAGTTCTATTCATTACTGTGTAACATGCTTTTCTTCAAAGTAACTACAGAGTTTAAAAATTACACTGATAGTTGCTTTAGGTAAGTTGTCTAATCCCTGTTTGTGATGGTGTGGGAGTTACCTGCCCCCCCACTCTATGAAAATTGCCCAGACTAGACTCAGCCAGTTGGAAGTTAAGGAATGAAGCTATATTTACAGCTTAGTACGATATACAAGCACATATATACACAATATACACGAATATTTACAGAAATATACAAGTTAAAGTAATACAGAAACACCATACCCCTCCCAGAAATCAGAGTCCTGAGGAGGGGCTCCCAACCACCCTTCCACCTTCTTTTCACCCCTCTACCTTATCCCAGGGTCTGCCTTACATGCAAGGTGAGTTTGGAGGATCGGCAAGGAGGGTTAGAAGCAAAGTGATTAGTTGGGTTACACAGCAGAAGGCCAGAAGAGACAGCAACTCCCAGAGAGAGAGAGACTGTTTTACCTATGTTTGTGTCCTTGTTTTTATACATCTCAGCAAGCCTATGAGTGAAGTAGACATCACCATTGATTTTCTTTTCACAGCCTATAATCTCTTTTTTTTTATTAAAATATTCTAATTAGCCTCAAACCAGCATGCTGTTACAATCTTTTTAATCTCTAGATCTGTTGTGTTTTCTCCCTTTGATAAACTATAGTTGTGCAGAAACAATTTTTTTTTTCCTTTTGTTTTGGGGTATTTGTCAAAGGTGAAGTCATCCATGCCTGGGTGATGAGAATAGAAAATTTGAAAGGGAGAGGAGAGATGCACTCACTCAGAGGTATCTTAATTAAACATAGCAATACCAGATTGAGGACAGACTTTTTACTATATTTAGAGGATGTTCAAAGATGCCTCTGATACTGTAACAAAACTGCAAATTCTTGCCAGTTCGACTTTCAATTCTAATCCTTATTAAGGCTTGTTTAAGTTAGTGGGGTAGAAAGGTACTTTTAAAATATTTTGATGACATGTGAGAAAAGCTTTAATAAACAGAAGCTGTAGCATTGCAGCTGGGCAAAGGAAAAGAAGAATCTAGAGACAGACTGCCAGAGAAGCAGGGAATGACCTGTTAACAGAGACACCAAGTTTGCAGCTCTGCTGTGGAGGCAGCTTTGAGTGCTAAACTCCTTGTGCTTTCTCCAGGCAGTTCAGATCTGACTGGTCACAAACTGAATGCTTACAGTTTAGTTTCTACAGTTGTCTTTCAGCCTTACCCAGATCTATGTTTTATTGTGCTGAAAGATGAGAGGCAGTTTTATCATGTTACAAATCAGGTCAGTGGCAGAATTGTCCCAAAACCTTAATTCAGAGCTCTCTGTTCTGAGCGGAGGAGGTGGTTATTTACCATGTCAGAGTAAGGCCCCACTTCCTTCAAGAATACACTTCCTTAATTTTTTTGGCCTTAAAGTTTCCTCCTATGCTTAGTTCATCAGACCCTTGATTATGTCCACCTTTATAACAAACTCAGTTTTCACTGCTGTTTCTGCAATGTTGTATAAGTTTGGGCCAGCTGAACTGACAATTACTTCTTTTTGTTTTATCTTCCTCAAAACAACCACGCCCCCTGATTTGAAGGAAAGAAAAGTTTCCCTGATCTTATCTGCAGAATGTGGATTTATTTTACCGTAGATGGTTAAGAAGGGCCTTTTCTTACTCGGGGGATGCTGAGTGTGAATACACTGTAGTGTCACACCCTCTCTGGAATCTTCCTTCAGAAACTGTCTTGATACTGTCAGTGAAACTATGAAAATGTAGCTTCGTTGCAACCTTGTAAACAATGCTCTAGATGAACAGTAAGGAAGACATTCTTCCAAAGCTATATACACTATTTAAAGAAATGGAAAACAGCAGTAAGTGTTACATTGACATTGGGTCAAATAGACCTGTCTCTGAGAAGAATCTGTGTGGCGTTTCTGAGATACAGTGTGGAAAAGGGCCCAGCCCTTTTCAGAAGTGTTAATTCCACAGCACCCCTTAGTAAATCCTACAAGAGGGATTCTTAATTTATTCACAAAATATGTTGGTATTAACAGAGCCCAACAGTCATTTAAGAGGTTCATTGAGATGAGTGTGGAGTTAAGAAGGGTCTACACAGATGGGTCTGATAGCAGCCGGAGGTGGTGCCATTTGACTGATTTTTTTGATGGTGTATGAAATTGGCTGAGTCATCTTTATAGGTGTGCTGTGATACCTCAGAAGAACTGCAGCTGACCTCAACTAGTGGTGGGCTGCAGCTGATGCAGCATGCAGAAAACGATGGCCTGAAGCTGGCACTGTTTTCTCTAGGAGTGGCTTTTTGCCCCCTAAGTACAATAACATGGAGAAGATGGTGGCTGCAGCAGTCAGCACTGTTTTGTCCAAAGACACAACACTTATTCTTTCCTATGTCAATGAAAGCAGTGTCTTTGCCTACTGTCTTTACTTTGAGCTATAGTATGAATAATCATGCCTCTCTGAGCTTTGCTTCCCATGTAGCTAATGACATAAGTTTATTCACCATTAGTGAAAATTGGTTTGATTATGTAGAGTTGAAGCACCTGAGATGCCTCCTCCTTTATTACCAAGACCTTGAGAAACCAGAGTTAGGTTTCTGCAGAGGTGTGTACTGAGAGGCAGGTGTCGATGTCTAGATACAGCACTGGAGCATTTAGTGATGCTCACTTTTAGATGCTTTTCTCTGGTGTGGTCAGAAGTAACACATTCTGAAGCAAAAACGATCATGTTCTATGGTGAATAACCATAGTGCTAGACTGCTGAAACCAGGAGCATGGCCTGCTCTGTTTCTGGTTAGGACCAGCAAACAATGAGGTGATTTTGTGGCCCCTATCAGACGACCACGCAGCTGCTTAGCCTGCGTCAACAGCTTGCATTTGGCTTCAAGGAAGAAGCAATTTGGAGTGGGATAAAGAATGTGAGTGGGAATGCTTTGCCTGTCTCATCCTGGCCTTGTGGCAACCACCAAGGTTTTCTTGAGTGAGGCGAAGAAAAGGAAGGGAACTGCTTATTTCTGCCAGAATCCTGCAGAGTCACTATGTCAGCAGAGCCAGAGACTGATACCGATCTCTTCAAAACCATCTGCTTTTACCACCTGTCTTTGCTTATTCACAAACAGTCTTATTGGGCATCAGTATTCAAAAGCTTTCTCTTTAAGTATAAAAACTAATAAGTTTCTTCTGAAATTCTTCTGTTGCATGCCCATAGCTCAAACAGGAGACTATAAAAGTGCTCTATTGTGAGGAGGAGTGAGAGAAAAGGACTCACCTGCCCAACATAAACCACTTTGTGATGTTGTACACATTGACAGTGCTGTTAGTGAAACTTATTTTGATTATTAGCTGGTCTGAAATGGATGACATGACTCTGTTTAAACCTAAGATTAAGGACAGTTTTGAGGGTGAAATTTGTTGCAGAAGGAGTCCTTAGCAAAACTTTTTTTGTGTGCACTGCCATCAGCTTATCCATTGCTTCTCACCTTCAGTCAAGGGGAGCATCACAGTCCTGGACTGGTTCTAGATTTCCTGTGGCTCTTGAAGTGAATGTAATTGCTGTAAAGCACCTAAATTCTTTTTTTGAGAACAAAATGTTTGAAGAGATTGAGACTGTTGGTCCTCAGACCATTAATAAGATACCTAAAATCTCATGTAGTCACATTTCTAAACTGAACGTGACAGAATTATGCTCTTAACTAATCCTCACTTCACGTAACTTCGACATCATTGCTCTACTTCTCATCCTGTAGACTGTAAAGAAACAGTTTGCAAAGCTGGAGCTCTGATAGCCATGTAGTCTATCTTTGCATGTGGTAAATTCCACTTCGTTCCAGTGATTGCAATGCCAGCTTCTCAAAGCTTTTCCTGTGCCCTATGATCCTTTCTTCAGTAATATACATTATTGCCATCTGTGGGAAGAAATGAAATCCCAGATCACTGAATGACACTGTCTTCTACCAGTGACCTCCTTCAAGCTGTCATTGCTGCTATCTTTATCAGATACTCTAGAACAAACTGGCTAAGCTAATATACTCCTAGTGTAGATCAAAATGTCAGTGATCCCCTTTGCAGGGTTTTGTTTTGTTGGTTGTTTTTTGGTGGTGTTTTGTTTTTTTTTTTGTTTGGGTTTTTTTTTTTTTTTTTGCCTTTCTCGTACCTGAAATAAACTTGATGACACTCTGGCAGAGAAGAGAGGGCAGGGAGCCCAGAGATACCAGAGTGTTTATGCCACTGTTATGTGTATCAAAACAACCACCAAATCTTGCATCTAGGTGCAGTCAAACCTGTCAACTCAGTGGAAAACCTTTGGGGTTTTGCATTTAATCAGTTAATTTTGCCATAACACACTCTGTCAGGAGAATGTCTAGTTATTCATTATTCTTATGCTCAAGTTCAGTGAGTGCTGTCTTTTCCAATGTATCCTCAAAATAGCCCTTGGGTTTCTACTGTACTTGAACTCAAGGTTTCAGAGAATCCTAAACAATGGATGAATTTGATGGTAAATGATGGATGCTGATGCATTTTTCAGTTAATATTTTTTTTTCATCACCCCTATTTCCTAATCTCCTTGTTTTCTGCCAGGCACTTTTTTATTCTTTTGCCTAGTTCTGCCTTCACTAAGCAGATAAAGGAGATAATGAATATCTGTGTGCTTAAAGACTGATTTCACCTATCACCTCACCTGCATTTGGCCTATCACTGACCCTTCATTGCTGTACAGTCTCAGGCAAACTGCTGTGTATTAATCCCCATAGCTCAGAAGAGAATTTCACCCCTCTCCACTATGTTCTGAAGCTCTCTTGTATTTATGCTAAAATTAGTGCTTTACAGGCACTTGGCTCAAATCCTGTGTGCTGCTGTTTGCTACAGGGTCCAAGTCAGTTGATATGCAGGGAGGGGATGTTCAGTTCCTGGTACTGGAATGCTCCATGCTTGGGCCATCAAGCGTTTTTTGGTCTAGGTTGTTTTTGTGGAAGATTTCTGTTGGACCATGTGCAACTGAGATGCAGGCAGTCGTTTATCTGCAGAGAGTAAGGCTGAATTCTCTATCGGGGAAAGCCTTTTGCTTTAGCTAGCTGGAGGTGTTTCAGGAACCCCTTAGGCATTGCTCACTGGTGATTGCTGCGCCCTCCAAGTGTTTCCAGCAAGCAAGTCGGGGATCATGTGAAACTATGCTTCCAAAATGATGTGAACTGAACTGATCTGACAGCAGGTCATGCATACAGATGCATGCATTAGCAGCTCATACTCTGCCACTTGGAGGGGAAGGGGTATTACTTCTCAGGTTACTATTGGAAACTTTTTGCCTCTTAATGTTACATTTACTGGAGCTTTGATTTTCAAGTAAGAAATGGTTTAATTTTGATAGCCACGTTTCTGCTGGTGAATCATACACAGGCTGAAGGTTCATGCATACTGAATGCATTCCTGTCATCTTTCTGAAAGGCTGAATTTCCCCAAGACCAGGCTGGTGACATAGGCAGGAGGACAGGTTGTTTCGTGACTGTGTCTGTTTTGCCCTTGAAGTTAAATATGATTTTAAACTGTCAGTCTCAAAGGTTATGGAATGTCTAACTATCAGTATTTCACCTTAAAAATTGGATAGTCTTGTTCAAAAAATAATATGCAATGCCAGAGTTTCCATCCTTGCCCATAGATTGCATTCTTGAAGATGGGCAAGTTCCTGCCTCCTTAAACAAAATAATCAGGATTTGTCAAACCTCAAGTACCCTACTTGTCACTAACATTTAAGTTCCATGGCAGCCTCTGTAACTCTTGTTCAGGAAGATAAAGTAAGGTGATCCAGACCCCTTCATAGGAACCCCTCTCTGATCTAAGGATCATGTGTTCAATGCCGTAAAAGTAAAGCTATCTTTCATTAAATGACAAGGTGCCAGCAAAGAGAGTAATTTTGTTGTTTTCCACATATGCTTACACCTAATGTGACTGGTGTGACTGTGAGCCCTGAAAGTGGTATACAAATAAAAAGTAGAATTATAGAAGTATATCTTCTGCAAGTATAAATGCACCAAAAAAAGGTACAAATACCTAGATGCATATCAGGACACTTGTTTCTTATCTCCTGTGTAAGAGTAAGCTAAATTCATTATACTTGCTAGTTGCAAGTAATCAAGACAACAGGATTTTTTTTCATCTGATGTGTGCAAGTCCTTGTATGTATTTTCACTCTAAATGTATATATTTTCAGTGTGTTCTCTGTATTTGCAGTTGAGTAGCATTGGCAATGCTTGATGCTTTGTTCCATGTAGCTTTGTATAAATAACTCCCAGACTGCTAGCTCATTTATAAAATAAAATGAGCACCTCCTCACACTACCTTTTTTTTTTCCCCCTCTTTTTGTCTTTGAAATTCTTATCTGCTATGTGCAACCTTGTGTTCTGTCTCTGAAAAATATAGTGCCCAAAATGTCCTGATTTGTAATCTGAACTGCTCATAACTGCTAGCTTGTAGCTGCCAGCAGCACCTTCCTTTGACTCTAGGGTGTCCCATAAGTAGTTGTGCAAAAATCTTACCAGACAAGAACTTTCCACTTGCACCAACAGAGGTATTTCATCTATTTGACAGTTGTTTTGAAGGTTCAGAAAGATTAAGGCCAGGGAAATCAATTAAGGATGACTATATTTCTGTGATGAAAAAGGTCATACTTCGTTGCCTTATTTTTTGAAAATGCCATATTTTCCATACTTTATGGAAATTTACCTTCTTGTATTTAAAAAGCAAGTTCTGAAAGAATCTGGCTGAAAACTTAAGGGAAAATATATCAGCTTTGTTTCATCTGTCCTGCTCATATAAATTGTAAATGTACAACTGCAGAAGCCACTTTTTTTTTTTTTTTTTGTTGTTCTTGTTGTGTTTCTTCCTTGATTAAATAAGCTCTTTAAAGTATTGCAAATAAGTATCTGGTGTAGAGTTAACAAGGGAACATCTGTTCTGATGTCTTGGGATGAACACAAAAACGGTATTAATATGCGTCACCCAGAACTGCATGATATGGAGAAAAAAATGTGCTGGGCAACAGATGAAGTGGTTTCTGTCATCTTGAGAATGACTTCTGCCAGAACATGTTGGTTTTGTTGGTATAGTAAATCTCTTGGCATCTGCACTTTGTATTTACTCATACTCTCATTGAAGGTATGCATTTCATAAAATAACAGAATCCACTGGATAGGAAGGGTCCTCCAAAGGTCACCTAGTCCAACTCCCCTGCAGTAAGCAGGGAGATCCCCAGCTAGGTCAGGTTGCTCAGAGCCCCATCAAACCTGACTTTAAACATCTCCAGGGATGGGGCCTCCACCGCCTTCTGGGGCAATCTATTCCAGTGTTCCACCACCCTCACAATAAAGAAGTTCTTCCTAATGTCATATCTAAATTTACCCTTCTCTATTTTAGAACTATTGGCCTCTTGTCCTATCACTGTAGGCCTTTGGAAGCAGTCCCTCCCCAGATTTCTTGTAGGCCTCTTTCAGGTATGGGGAGGCTGCTCTTAGGTCTCCCTGAAGTCTTGTCTTCTCCAGGCTGAAGAACTCCAGCTCCCTCAACCTGTCCTTGTAGAGGAGGTGTTTCAGTCCCTCAATCATTTCTGTGGCCTCCTCTGGACCATCTCTATCAGGTCCATGTCCTTCCTGTGTTGAGGGCTCCAAAGCTGGCCACAGCACTGTGGGTGAGGTCTCTCTAGAGCAGAGCAGAGTGGTAGAATCACCTCTCTTGATCTGCTGGCCATGTTGCTTTTGAAGCAGCCCAGGATGTGATTTGCCTTCTGGGCTGCCAAGTGTGCATTGTGTTGCCTCATGTCTAGTTTTTCATCCACCAGTACCCTCTATCATATCCTCCCCCAGCGTGTATTAATAACAAGGATTATCCTGACCCAAGTGCAGGACCTTGCATTGGCCTCATGAGGTTCACCTAGGCCCACTTCTTTGGTTTATCCATCCTGTGGATGCCATCTTGTCCCTCTGGTGTGTCGACCACACCAGTCAGATCAGTGTCATTTGAAGACTTATCATAGAATGGTAAGGTTGGAACGGATCTTAAAGATCATCTAGTTCCAACCCCCTGCCATAGGCGGGGACACCTCCCACTAGTACNAGGGTGCACTCAATTCCTCTGTCCATGTCACTGACAAAGATGTTAACCAGCACTGGTCCCAGCACTGACCCCTGAGAGACGCCACTTGTCACTGGTCTCCAGGTGGACATTGTGCCCTTGATCACCACTCTCTGCGTGCGACCATCCAGCCAATTCCTTATCCATCAGTGCTCCACCCATCAAGTCCATGTTTTTCCAGTTTGACCAGGATGTCATGTGGGACAGAGTCAGATGCCTTACTCAGGTCCAGGTAGATGACATCAGTTGCCCTTCCCTTGTCCACTGTCGCTGTGACTTCTTCATAGAAAACCACCAAATGTGTCAGGCAAGATTTGCCCTTGGTGAAACCAATCACCTCTGCTTTGTTTTCCATTTGCCTTAGAGCTTTCAAGAGGATCTGCTCCATGATCTTGCTGAGGGTGCACTTGATCCTACCATCTATGTTGTTGATGGAGATATTAAACCGCACTGGCCTCAGAATGGACCTCTGAGGGGCACCACTTGTGACCCATCTCTATCTGAATGTTGAATCATTGACCACTACCCTCTGTATGTGACTATCCAGCCAATTCCTTATCCCCTGACTAGTCCATGTGGTGCTGAGGCATTAGTACTTGAAAGCAGAGAGCATAGCAGAGGACATGGGTGCTAATCCATGGTATGGTGTGTGGAAGTAAATCAGAGATTGAGGTCTGCTGGTGTGCTGAATGATGAGCGCAGAGGAGCAACATGGTGTTTTCCACTTGCATTTCACTGTCAACAATTCAGATGAGATGAGCGCAGTACAGATGGACTGCAATAACATATAAGGTAAGGAGTAGTGTTTGAAAGCCACACATGGTGGAAATGGCTTGCCTTGCTCCCTCCCTGGAGGTGTTCAAGGCCAGGTTGGATGAGGCCTCGAGTAACCTGTGCTAGTGGGAGGTGTCCCTGCCTATGTCAGGGGGTTGGAACTAGATGATCCTTGAGGTCTCCTTCCAACCTTACCATTCTATGATTCTATGAGTGGGGTTTGTCTGAAGGCCCCTGGAAGAAGTGCCAGAAGAGAGCATTTGGGCCCTCATGTTTCTTGACTTAGAAGGAAGTAGTGAGAAGTCTGCAGCAGCTTGTAGGTCCCTGATAAATTCAGAAAAAAGGATATCACAGAATCATCTGGGATCCTCTGAGATCATCAAGTCCAGCTATTTTGCCCACTCCACCAAGTCTGTCACTACACCATGTCCCTAAGCACCAGATCTGTATGGCTTTTAAACAAATCCAGGGCTGGCGACTCAACTACCTCCCTGGGCAGCCTGTTCCAGTGCCTCACAACCCTTTCTGTGGAAAAAAAAATCCCTAATTTCTGTCCTGAGCCTCTCCTGGTGCAGCTTGAGGCCCTTCCCTCTTGTTCTGTCACTTGTGAGAAGAGACCAGTTCCTACCTTGCTACAACCTCCTTTCAGGTAGCTGTAAAGGGCAATAAGGTCTCCTGTCAGCCTCCTTTATTCTAGACTAAGCAGCCCCAGTTCCCTCAGCCACTCCTTACAGGACCTGTTCCCCAGGCCCCTTACCAGCTTAGTCTCTGTCCCCACTCCAGTGCCTTGATGTCCTTCTGCAGTGCCCAGAACTGAGCACAGTGCACAAGGTGTGGCCTCGCAAAAACTGAGTACAGAGGGACAATCACCTCCCTGCTCTTCCTGGCCACACTGTTTCCAATGGAGGCCAGGATGCTGTTGGCCCTTTTGGCCATTCGAGCACACTGCTGGCTCTCATTCATCCTCCTGTCAATCAGTCATCCTCTTGTCCCCATCCCACCCAGTCTTTTTTTCCAGCACACAGCCATCCAGCCATTCTTCCCCAGGCTTGCAGTGTTGCATGGGGTGGTTGTGGCTGAGGTGCAGGACCCTGGTGATATGTGCCAGTCTCTCAGGGAGCATTTGGGAAGGTAACCTGGCAGGTTTGTCAAGACAGCAGTGAGAGCTGTAACATCAGTGAAGAGCACTTAATGGGTCTCCCTCCTTCCCCTGAAGGAACCACATCCTAGCAGAATCCAAATAGTAATTTTAGTCCTGTTAAGTGAGTATACGGTCATGTATCAGTACCTCACCTGTTTTTCTTCATTCCTTCAGTTATTTTGGAGGTATTGTGAGAAGGGTAAAAATGTTTCTCTTTGTACTATGGATGTTTCTTACATCTCTGTTCTTCTCTCTTAGTGTTTAGAAGCCTTGTGCTCTGAAGATTTGAATTCTCCTTTTTCCACTATCTGCTTGTGAGAAGTACCTTTTGCTAGGCACCCGCTCATTAAGATCAGGGAGTAGGGCACTTTCTTATTTCAAAAGGATGAAGTGAGGATAAATGCTGTGTTCCTAGAACCCAAGCTGTGGAACTGAGTGTGCGCGGGCAAGAGGAGACCTTCTTGCAACGTGACCCTCCAAGAAAGAAGCATGATAAATTCCTACTCCAAATATGATTTTTTTACAAAAGCATAGATTGCCTAGGAGAACAAAATTAAGCAGTGCTGCACAGGAAACAAAGCATATTTTACCCTTCAGATGTACTTGGAAAAGCCATTTACACTCAGAGCCATTGGGTTGGATGAGATTGATGCTAAGGTGCTGAAACGTGGGTGATAAAATTGCATTTGTGGTTTCTGTAAAAAGAGATAGCAGAGAAGTCATTGAAGACTAGGGAAAGGCTATCATTACGCCCATCTTCAAGAGGAGCAAGTTCAGGGAACTTTGGTCAGCCACCTTTACCACAGTCCCTGGAGGCAGTATGTATCATCATCTCAGGAACTTTTTTTCAGGCTGAGATGATAATCAGCAGTTGATCCAGATGTAGGAAAGGGCATGTTGTACTTGACCAACCTGAGTTGCTTTTGCAATTAAATGACTAACTATGTAGATGTGGGGACACCAGTAGATATAGCATTTCTTGACTTTGACTTCAGTGATGGTTTTGTTGTCATCTCTCACTGATGAAGCTGTGGAAATACAGATTGTTAGAATGTTTGAAAACTGCATGGATATCTGGGCAGAAAGGCTGGTCTTCAATGGCTCATTGTCTCATTAGAGACAAACGAGTGGCATGTGGGAAAGTTGGTCAGTAGATGGTTACCTAGATGGTGGGACAGAATGCACCCTGAGAGAAGTTGTAGATCACATTAAAGTGACAGGAGAGTTTAATAAACCAAATGGTAGAAATGGAACTTCAGCTGGATCTTGAGAAATGTGAATTTGGGACCAACACAAACCTCATCAAGTTCAGTGGGAATAATGGTAAAATTCTGTGTATGCCCCTAGACATGCTAGGAGCTGTAGAAATGTATAGAAACCTGTTGTTCAAACTAACTTGTCAAAAATAAGAGAGAGATGAGAAAATCAGCTGTGAGGATCATAATAGATCTGTTTTCACAGAACAGTGCTGATGATTGTTTTCAGTTGAGGTGGTTCCTCCTTTTAAATTCCACTGCAATTGTGAGCACTGCAAGATTTAATTGAAGGGGCCAACCATAGAAAGGGGAAAAGAACAGTCAACTAAAAGGCAGGATAATTCAGAGTATGATTTTATCAGTAATCCAAAGTAGGAGTGGAGACAGACAGAATGGGGTCAAGCTTTGCACAAGAAAGAGAGAAACACCCAAGTTCCGGTTCCCCCAAACTCACAACCAAAGTCCCATTGTTGGAAGCCTGTGGGTGGGAATGTTGCAGAGTGTGCTTCAGGCACCAGCCCTCTCCTGGGACTGGCCAGAAAAAGGTGTTGGAGTCATATGCTGGTCATCCTTTGTGGGTTTGCTGGCTCCCAGACAAACACCAATGCTAGCTGTATTAGGGGTAGGACCATGTGGCTTCAGGCCTGATTTCAGTCTCAAAGCAGTTTTATTTCTTTCACTTAATGTCCAACCTGCAGACCTGAGATTGATGGGAGTCAAACCAGTCTGGAGGTATCAGATCTCGCTCATGATTACATAGACAACAGGGGGAAAAAAACAATCTAAAACATTTTGTGTTCTGAATCCAGGAGTCCATTTGGAAAAGCCTGGATTTAAACTCTTGACTTAGCTGATGTAAGTTGATTCATGGAACAGCCCTCAAGTAACTAAAACAAACAAAACCTTATTTGAGATGTGGCCATGGTCTTTTGTTTCTTCGTTCAATACATTTCTGCAGAATACTTCTCCAACCTATGCCTGTGTGATTAAAATAGGCACTGCCATTGATTTACTGCCCCCTGTGCTGCTGGAGTGCTGTGCCACAAAAGTAACACCGTATGGAAAAAATGCTCTTGAGTAGATTTCCTTCCTGTGGTTGGTAGTGCTCTGGCAACACTTCCCTCCAAACCATGACTGTAATTACAACAGCTGCCATTGATCTTGGACGTAGTGAATGATATCTGTATTTAGCTACGAACAACCAGAGTGGCAGCTGACAGAAAGACTTGCTTTTCCTGTTCAGCCCTCACTCCCCACCCTCCACCTCCCACCCCCCTCATTGTTATTTCAACCAAATAATGTTATTTTAAGGAGATTTCCTTTATAGGTTTTTCAGGAAGTTGTTGCTAGATGTTAACAGAGTTTTGTTTTGTTTTTTTCACTCTTGGGATTTAATACTTTTGTTGCAGCTTAGTTTAAGGATTGGCATTCATGGTGGCATTTTCACTGGAAAGATTTTTGGCAGGGAAGTCTCTGCTTCTGCTGGATACATTTTCACAGGAGGATAATTAGGACCTGGTCTGGGTCTCTGAGGAGACAAATATGGAAAAAAGGAACTTATTTGTGTGTTATACGTCAGGAAAATCTATTTCAAAGAGAACAGGTTTCTGACAAACATTTCTTGTGTAAATTTAAATCTTACTATTCATGCAGTAGGAGGATGTGTGTTCATATTTGCTTTCAGTTTACAGAATCACAGAATGTTAGGGGCTGGAGGGGACCTCGAAAGATCACCCAGTCCAACCGCTCTGGAGAACAGTATCACACAGGAATGGATCCAGGTGGATTGTGAAGATCTCTAGAGAGAGACTCCACAACCCCCCTGGAGTAGAAGCACTCCCCCTTCAGAAGTAGAAGCAGCAACCGGGGAGTAAGTGTATGCATAAGAGCTGTCTAAATAGAGAGTGTGGGAAGCTAATCGGCACCAAGAGATTAGATTCGTTCTAGTGATCTCCACTGGGGGCTTCCAGGTGTTCTTATGCAGGCCTGAGCAGTGATAACTTTGCTGAGAAATGTCTGATTCCTTGTGAACTTCTTTCAGTACTGCAGTGACAATGCAATAGTGCAGTGAAACAGCTCTCTGAGAAGGCTGCATTACTCAGCTCTATTTCAGATAAACCCTGCCATGGAGGCTTGCTGGTTCCCGTGTGTGCTAACTCATTGCAGTGCCATGATGATGCCTCGCTTTGAACCCCAGGGCTGGTGCTTGCCCAAAAATAGTTTTGCAGCTTTCCCCTGTGGTTGGAGCCAAAGCTTTCTGCCAGCTGGGGAGTTTCCATACTACAAGGGGCAAAATGCAGATCTGCAGTTGTTCTGTATTGATCTACATGTCAGCAGCCCTTAGTGGGGACTAGTAAATTCAGCCAGCAAAATTCAGACTCTTCTGCAGTGCGCTTTGGTTCTTGGAGACTGTGATAGCTTGGGGCTGTATCAGGTCCAGCACTACATCCAGGCAAGTGTCTTTCAGCAAAGTTAAAGCTGGGAGCAGCTCAATAACTTCAGCAAGTGTCAGTCTGCATTTGGCTGGGTTTGCTAATTCATCTGTGCTGCCTCTCCTCCTGTTTGGATGACTGCACTGTCGTGCCTAATGTGCCTTTTACCTATGGTCCTGGATATGCTGCCTGATAGTGAACTACATTTCCCTGGAGCCAGTGAATCCGGATCATATTGTTAGACTGCGTGTATAAACCTCCTGGCCCATTGAAATTAGAGTGTAGAAACCTAATTCTGATTAAACCCTGCATGTTATGCAAGAGCATTTATGAAATGAACTTAGAAAACACAGAGTGACAATGTCTCAGGTACGAATGCAACAGCCTCTAATCACAATTTGATCTAGAAGATGAAGGATCGTTGTTATGAAACCAAAAGCAGAAACCTGTTTGAACTCCTTGGATGTGATCTGCTGTTTTTTCCATCTCTGGGTGGCCTAGTTGGTTAATGCCAGCTGGTTTGGCATCATGGGTGATGGACACAGAGCCTTGATGTACATTGGGACTCTACCTGGATTTCTTGCTCCCATTTCTTTTTTTTTTTGTAGTATGTGGCTGTTGGTTTGGGCTGCTTTGAAATCCATCTTGTGCTTAGGCTTTGGACTGGGTTTTACTTGAAAGACTGAAGGGCCTTGAGCTGGGACATGGATACAGTTTACTGAAGGACCTTTGTCTAGATACTACGGGTAAGAGGAAGTGTTCCTGGACCCCTTATACCAAAGTGACATGGTTAATAGGATCCCACCCCTGCTCTGTTTTCAATGAGTTACTGAGAAACGGGCTCATCCAAACCACAGGTTGGAACCTAGTTGCTCCGTTACTAAAATTGTTCCTGTAGAAGACCCCAGTAATATCTCTCTCTTAATCTGCCTGGTGTCCTAAACCACAAAGAAAAAGAGACTTGCTATGCCGTAAAAACATAAAATTACTGTGTCTCTGAAGACAAGGAGAAGCAGCGCAGAACATGGTCATTGTTTCACTGTCTGAGAGGATCACATTACACAGAATTTTTTTTTGAACCTTGAAATGTTTAAAATTAAGCTTGTTGCTATGTGATTAGTGGAGGCACTGTGCGATCATCTGAGAGTCACTGGAAGCACAGCAATGTCTCTAAAGCTTGTAGTTAAGCTAGTTACAACTAGTTAGCACAGGAGTCAGCGTGGACTTTGTAATAAGCATTCAGTCTGCTCCATGTTTGAAGCACTGTCCACGATGGAAAATTTCTTTAAGAGCAACCTGGGTTTACAAAGCATAACACAGCATCATAGGCAATGATTTTTATGAGAAAAAAAGTACTAAAAGTGAGTCCCAAAGGCAGTAAGCCACCTACCACAGGTCTGTCTCATGCTTTGCATGTTAAGACTTGGCCCATGGGTCTCTCTTTCCTGAAATTCTGTATCTGTGGATGGCTTCTCTCTAGCTCCAGACCACAATTGGTACTGAGACTTGGTAGAGTTGAAGAGGCATCATTTCATGGGGCTGTGCTGCAAACCAGATTTTACTTCCCAGAAAGTCTGCCTGTGTGATACTGTGCATTAAATGGTCACCTCCTTCATGATGTGAAAACTCGATGGATGCATCAGAGCATCCTGGTGAATCACATCTTTTCTCCATGCTAGCACAGAGCTGGTCTTTCACATTGGTGTTGGAATAACCTGGAATCAGAATTGGAAAAGAATCAGGTTGGAAAAGACTTAAAAGATCATCAAGTCCAACCATCAACCCAGCATGACCATGGCCATTAAACCATGTCTCAGAATGCCACGTGGACATGTTTTTTGAACACAGGGATGATGATGACTCCACTTCCTTGGGCATCCTATTCCAGTTCTTGACAACCCTTTTGGTGAAGACATTTTACCATATGTCCAACCTAAACCTCTCCTGATGCAACTTGAGGCCATTTCCTCTCATCTAATCACCAGTTACTTGGGAGAAGAGACCTACAACCTCCTCATTACAACCTCCTTTCAGGTAGTTGTAAAGGGCAAGATGATCTCCCCTTCTTCTCCTCCAGACTAAAGAACCTCAGTTCCCTCAGCCATGGGAACCTGGATCATGTTATGCAATATTTCATTATTATTTTTAGGAGTCATAAATCAGCTCTGCAGTGGAAGTACAGCAGAGTGTATGATCTGCATTGGTTTATGGTAACTGAAATTCTTTGAGTGCACTTTTGTTCTCTGCAGCTGGGGAGAACTTGATGACCAGGCTACAGAAACCTTCTTTGTGCAATTGTGCAGGATGACTTAGGGAAGCAAATAAATTACATGTTTGTTCAGATTTCCTGTTAGAGAATACAATATTTCTAACTTCAGTATCATGGCTATAGCAATATCCTTCAAGGACTTAGCTCTTACTGCACAAGGTATGGCTCTGTGTGTAAGATTTGCTCTGCTCACCACACTTCTTGGTTATGAATTCTGGCCGTGTTGAGTGGATTGTTTTCATAACTGCTAAGCAATGGCAAAAACCCAAATCACAAAGCATCATTAGAACAGCAATCTGCATTTCTGTGGCCTCCTGGCATGAAATGGAGTCAGCCTGTACACTGCAGCTAACTCCAGAAACATAGTCAGGCAAAGTTTGAAGGCAAAACTTTGATTTTCTTTGTTAAACTGCCTTTATTAAAGCTCCTAATTGCAAAGGCAGTCAGTGTGTTTTTATGAGCCAGGATAATTCAGACCTCAGTAATGGGAGTGTGTACCATCCTGCCTGGAAGTTAAATGGGTAGGTTCAGTGCCTCGCAACTGCCTTACACTTCTACCAAATGCCAGCAGGTAATATATAGTTCTTGTATGCTGCAGATAGGAAGGTCGATGATGGCTATGGCTTTATTAAGTAACTCAAGAATGGTTTTCATTTAGGTATTAAACTGGGTCAAATATAGTACTTTAGGTTTCTTTTTAAGTTGTTGAAAATGCTTAAAGAAATGTATCAAGTGCTGTGTAAATGCAGCTGGGCAGTAAACTGTCAGTTTTCTATCTCGTTCACTGTAAATTTTTATTGGTTTAATGAAACTCTGAACCAAGCAGATGAGTTGGAAGCACATAACCTTGGAACACTTCCTCTATGCCTGACTCACAGGCATTCTGATTTAGCTTCAGGGGTGATTCTCCTTGAATTCCGTATTCCTCCAGCAGCACGGGTTTTGCCAGAAAATGTAGTTTATTTAATCTTCTGAGTTATTCTTGGTGCAAAATACAATACAGCTGACTCAAAAAGACTGACAAGGGACAGCTGCACTCTGTATAGTTTTCACTTCAGCCTTCCTGATTTGTTTGGTTTAGGGAAGGCTATGTACCTTGTTTCCTTTGAACACAGTGGACTTTGCCTTGGTGGTGCTAGCTGATGCTTATAGCTAAGACTGGATTTCTGATGGGATGCAGTCACGTGCTCTTGTGTGCCGTAGACTTTGACTCCTTATATGTTAGAAGCAGAAAGGGATGAGGAGAGCTGGTTGTTGCCAACTGGTTCACACGTGAGCAAAAGCCTTGATTTATCGTTCTCCTTACAACCCTTTGTTTTCCTCCATTTTTGTTAAGTTGCCAATGGTGGAAAGGGAAATTTTTCACAAGTTTTATCCAGAACCTCCACATCTCCTGTGTAGTGTTTTAATTTACATAACAATATATTTGCATTTTCTTTAATCTTAAAAAAAACTTTGAGTGTAATGGGGTTTAGATGCAATTTTCTACCAAGGGTGGTGGTGTAACCTTTATTTTAATCATTTTCCATGGCCTGGGTGAAATGAGATTTTTTTGAGGCGTCTTGATTTTGCTCTCTGCTTTCTCTTACAGCAAACTTTTCAGACTTGCATGCATCAGTAGGAAAATAAAACTGAAGGGGCGAATGCACAGCAGCTACCATTTAGTGTCAACATTGTTTTTTTCGTGTAGATTTGTGCAGCTACTTGTGGTCTATATCTGATTTTAAAGTGCAAAGATGCTGAAGTTCATTCAAAGTGCAGATTATCATAGGAGCTAAAGACAGTGTTGCCTTTTATTTATTATTTTATGTTCAAGTATCTTGGGCTCTTGGATATCCTGTGCCTTCCGTGTACACCTGCAATTCACGTTCAGATAAAGCCATGTTGTCTCAAAGGGTACGTGTGGTTCCAAGTCTCTTTGAAGCAATAACCTTTTAGAACTTCATAATTTGTCTCCATTTGAAAGATGTAGCTTCAGATGCTGTCCCGAACAGGAACACAGCCCATGGATTCTGTGATTCTGTCCTGACTTATTCCTCGCTATGTTGTTGGCACATGTTGCATCCTCAAAATTCTCTTACTAGCTCATTCATTCTGAAAATCTAGCAATGACTTTTCAGATATGAGGCCAATGAAATTAAAGCAATGAAATTAAAGATTTAAGGGTTTTATCCCTATGGGAACTGGTTTTTTGTCATATTTTTTCCCCTTATCTTTTACTTATGTGAGCTTTTACTAGTGCTAAGCTTAGACATTCAGGATATGCTTGGAAAGATCCACTTTATGCCTCAAGGCCTCCACCAGCCTTCCTGAGATAAGCCGGTGCTCACATCTTTGTTTCTGCTGTGTTCTTCCAGTGGAATCAGAGTTAACCTGATGATGAGGTTTTCCTGGTTTGGTTTGATTTTACTCCAAGGGATAGTGTGGTCTTACATAGGGCACAGTCTATAGCATGCTTGAATTACATACAGGGCTTGTTGTTTGTGTGTTTTTTGTTTTGTTTTTTTGTTGTTGTGGTTGTTTGGTTTTATTAACCTGGCAGTTGAGAAGGTTTGGAAGATTTTGCCAAAAAAGTCAGTTTAGAGGAAATACATACACACAGTTTCTTGTCCTTTAATTGTGGTCAGCAGTGCGTGTAATTAAATCACAAAACAAACCCTGTGTTTCACTCCAGGAAGAGTGATACATGCTTATGGGTTGGACTTGATGATCTTTGAGGTCTCTTCCAACCTTGCTTATACTGTGATACTGTACCCTAAAATTCAGAAAGCAGTTCCATTAACTGCAAAATTACATCTCTTGGGTGAGTCTCTGGTGAACCATTGACTCTGCTACCTTAAATCGTGGCTCCACTAATTGCCACTCGACTGTCCTTGCTAATTTGCAATTATGCTTGGTTTTGGATGTGGTTTGCTTTGGGGGTTTTGTTTGTTTGTGGGTTTTTTGGTGTGTTATTGGGTTTGGAGTTTGGTTTTTTCCCTGTTTTTTCTCCTTCCTTGCCAAGCAGTGCATTAAAGCAAACCCACTTTTATTTCAGTCTTATAGCATGCAGAACATGCTTCGTTGTGATCTGGGTCAAACAGATGGTTGACCACAGAGAGGAATTCTGAAGTATGGTCCTTGAGTTAGTAAACTTTGGGTGCCACAGACAATATTGCAGAATGGGTGTTGAAAGCAACCAGCTTTCACTGGGCAGCACTGTCCAAGGCAAAAATCAAGGGACTGTGAGAAGATGCCTTCCAGTTGATCAGAGCTACCAGAGCACAAGCTGCTCTTCCCCTAGGTCACTGCAGTATTTGCAGCTATTTCTGGATACAGCTGTGAAAGGAGGACTGGAAGGGTCGAGATCATCAGTTTTGCTCCTGTCGGCAGCATCTTCTGTTGCTGTGTGCTGAAGGCTGAGGCTCAAGAGAAAGCAATTGGCAGGAGCAGAGCACACTTGGAACTGCCTGTGCCAAGAAGTGGTTCTTTTGAGGTCTGGATAGAGATGCAACTTCTCGAGGGCAGTTCTGCTGACATAACAAATACCAAACTGCTATTCAAAGCTGAACAGCTGATAGAAATTGGAGAATGCAGTGCTTTGCAAAATCCATGTACTTAGCTCTCAAAGCTGTTTTTGAGAAGATAAGAAAACAGAGGAGAAAGACTGAAGATGCCACTTCCACTAAGCTGTATGTCTGTATCATTTAGAGTTAAAATTTCACTAGGCTGCACAAGGGCCCCACAGGACTGGTAAATGTGCATTTTGAAATTTGAAAGGGCAGTGCCCTCACTGTAATTCCTAACTGAGTTTGGAGTGAAGCACTGCTGTATTATTTCTGTTTTTGATGCTAAAACCTAATGACATTGTGGAACATGGTTGTATCTCTAGCAGGCTTCCTTTCAGACAACTAAACATTTTTTTACAGTTAGTTAAAAAAAAAAAAAATCATAAGTCAGGCTCTGAGTAGAGGTAGAAAAGTTAGGAACTCATATTTTACTAATTGTAAGTGGAACTGTGCAGAAGGACCAATTCCTTAAGGAGATGAGTTTTCAGTTTGGGTTGAAGAGGGTATTGTAACTTAGTTTCTGGTGCCATCTTTCCAATTTCTAACTAAACAATTCCTGAATTTATAAGCATTAAATGATTCCTTGCCAAACATTTCCTTTGACTGAGACCTGCACCCCGTAAGTGCCAGGGAGAATGCAAACAACTACCTTAAATTCAAAGTCACTGTTATTCAAGATGTTGCCTTTGAAACTGTTTAGACATTTGGTGACACATCCACATTTCTGTGATTTACAGCCTAAGCCAATGCATTACAGATATGGCACAATGAGATCTAGCTGGAAAAATCCCAATAAAACAAAGTTTGCAAATTCTCTGCCCTGCCCCATTGCTGCCTGCCTCCCAAGTATCCACGCTCCGGATTGTTGGTGCTCTGTAGGCAGTGCCCCAGGACACTGGGCTACTTGCCACAGAGAGGATGAAACCCTGCTAGCAGTAGTTTGAGGGAAGGGTTGTGACCTTGGCCCTCAAGTCTGCAAGCACTTCCCAACTTAAAGTGATGGAGTGGAAAGCTTTGAGTGTCCTTGTTGATAATCCTTGACCAACATATTTAGTAAGATATTTCTGGTTTTTGGGGTTTTTTTTCTTGCAAGGGGCAGACTGAATTAAAACCTGAAATTTCTGGTGTTTGGCATAATTAAAAAAAAAAAAAAAAGAAGAAAGAAAAAAAAAGGAAAATTAAAAAAAAAAGGAAAAAGAAAAAAAATTAAAATTAATTATTAACATCTATGAAAAAAAGACCACAACATAATTTTTGAAGAGTTGTAGATATTGTTTTGTTCCTGGCACCACATGTTGGTCTTTCTGGGAGGGCATCTCAGCTGAGAGTCCCTATAAGTGTTCTCTATGTCTTGCTGTGAATATACAAAAGAATTTTAAACACAAATATTGATAAAAGTAGTAATTACAGATAATTAGAAAAGCGAAGTCTTGGACTAGGAATTACTAACTACCCATGACTAGGAATTACTACTGATTATCCATCTACCAGGAGCACAGCAATGCTGCAAAACAGCACTGAACAGAGCATGACCATGCAGTGTATAAATGCATCTGCCAGGTATGCTAAACAGCACCTTCCTGGATTTGTCACATCTATAAGAAGGTAGAAGGTGAGGGTTTTGATAGCCCTACCAGGCTACTAACCCTTATTTCCAACTCCCAGGGGTTTTGATTCAGTTGAGCAGTTGCTGGAATTGGTGTTTATTGGAATTAGGAAGGGAAGCAACCCTTAAGTGCACTGCAAGCATGATGGTGTACGCAGGCTGCTGTTACTTTCATCTGCTCCTTAGCAGCGACCATGCAATTTGGGCCATGCTGCTTTGTCTCTTTTGTTTGTAAATCTTGATGAAACTTTAATTGTCTTATCCTCCCACATCTTGCTCTGTAGCAGGTCTGGAGGATGGAAACGCTCTGCTACAAAAGTAAGAGGTTAAATTAGGAGGAGTGTATACAAATTCTCTGATTTGGGTATGCTCCATATTTGTTACGTCTTGTGTTTCCTCAAGTCTTTTTTTGGTGCTGATAACCATAAGATGGTCAACAAGAATGCTCTATTTTACTGGCTTTTTAAGAATTTTCACCATAGAAAGGAGGAGGAATGTCTCTTTTGTTTTTTTCCCCCCAAACATTATGCAGTAGGAATTGCCTCAGCTTCTGCCAAACCTGGCATTTTACCTTCCTAGTGAAAAGCAGTGACTTTTAATATTTATGCAGTATCCCAGCATGACAGAGTCAACGGAATTAAACTGCCTATGACAACAGTGACAACAGGAACACCATGAGAACTTTATCTTCTGTCTCAGTTGTGTTTAATACTTTAAGTTTGTTATGACCTCTCTCTTGGAGAGCCCAAAACAGTCACTGTGTTTATATTTAATGATGGCTCTTTGTTGTGATGGAGTTTTCGTTCATCTTGGAATCTATTTCTGTTTCATATTTTTCTCTTATCTACCAAAATAGGAAAATTTTGATTTGTGTTTATTAATAAAAGCTGGCACAACAATGTCAAGGGGAGTTATGTTTAGGTAGGGTATGTGATAACATGAGAGCGATCTTGAATCATATGAAGCCCAAGGGCAAAGACATGGGCAGTTCAAGTAAGTGCCAAGCCTTGTCATCTACTCAATTTACTGGCTGTTTTATGTGTTTCATGTTGCCCCAAGCTAGAATGATGTGGAAGGGAGCAGAAGGTACTGCCCTCTATAAAATCTTCAAATTGGAGTTTAATGTTGCTCTCCCTGCTATCCAGTCTCAACACCTAGTAAATCCACTCATTTCCCAAGCAGCAAACCGATCAAATTGGCAAAACTTTCTTTGTGAAAGTATATACAGCTCTGTATGTTCTTTCTACTTCTGGATTGTGACAGTCATCCACATACCTCCTTAGGAGTAATCTTTGGCCACAGTCTAGGGCATCTGGATCAGTGGCGGCAAACCAGGGAAGAGAAGTCATGACAGAGGAGTGTTTTTTGTTGGCTACTTTGGTGGTGTCAAGTTAAGAACATTTTAGTTGTGAGCTATGCAGAGAGTAATTTCCAGAAGAGAAGATGGAGCAGCTGCTACTTTCCTGGCTCATCCTTTAGGCTAGTCACTGATTTCACAAGTTAAAGGCTACTACCTAGAGTCTTACTGTCATTAACGTGAGGGATGAGTAGATAATGAATCCAAAGGCTGGTTACGGTATGGAATTAACCATTGCAGTCACCTCTCACCTCTGCCCACCAGAGGGAAGGGAAAATGAGTGATTTGCTTTTTAAAAACTTGAGCGCTAAGCCAAGTTACTGTTGATAGTAGCTGGAGCACCTCTGTGAAAGGTAAAGCCTAAAAAGCTGCCAGGCGGGGACAGCTGGAAGCATTTGTTGAATGCAGTTTTAAGGTGCTCCATGACAGTGCAGTAGAAGAGTGGGAGGATTAATTGCAAGTCATTAATAGGTCATAAATCTATCTTAAAAAAATAACTCCTTATGTCATTTCTTAATTCTGCCTGACCAGGTAGAAGGATTAGGAACATCTAATGTTGTCTGAGAAGTGGAAGGTATCCTGCTGTAACTGGCTTTCTGTGTAATGCCATGTTTTTCCTAAATGAGGTTTCTCTTTGTTCCCCTCCCTGGAAGCCTGTGTGTTGTAGATTGTGAACTTAAGACTCTTCTTGTTTTATTTTTATTGACCAGATCAAATAGATCTTTCATTTTTATATGTGTCTCCCTGCTAGCAAGAGATTACAAATGCAGGGTATTTACATGGACTTTTTTTTCCCAAGGTAGATATTACAAAAAGCTTGTGTGATGCTGTGTCATACTGAGGACATCAAATAGGGGCACACAACTAATTGCAAAAACTGCCATACAGAAATTACTGTTCCTGCTATAAGGCATTAAGTAGAACTAATTGGAATCTATTTTTTCCCAGATATCCATACTTTCACTGTCAAGACTTCCTTCCAGCTACTGCTTTAAAGCAGTTGGGCTCTTCTGGTCAAGAACCATCTCCTTGCTTTATGTTGGAGCATCTGTAAATTATGAGTTTTGGACTCCTGGCTGCAGTTCAGCAATGGGTATTGGAAAATAGGGGTTTGTTTAATCAGCTTCCTGCATCGTGCAGTTTGCGAAATGGGTTAACAGAATGAAAAACAAGTTTCTCTGAAAAAAGGCAGGCTTTAATATTCTGCCAACCATAATGTCACTTCCTTTCAGTTTGGATTTGTTTGGATTCTTTAGAGAGCTGAAAATTCTCACCTTGGAAGATGTAGTTTTACTCCTGTAAATATATCTATTAAGAAACCAGGTCCTAAACCACCTGAATTCATAGTTACTTTCATTTGTTACTGAAGCCTGAATACACACAGAATGCTAAACTGTTAGAAGGGAAGCTTGTTAAAACCACTGAAAAAAATATTAGCACCCTTTAGTTTTGTGTTTTGTCTGAGAAGAGTCTACAAGTTAAAGGTCTTCTTTGGGGGAAAAAAAGGCATATATGTGCACAATTGCACTTTGAGCACTTATAAGCCGTATCTTTCTATTGTATAAAAACGCTGCCTGACAACTATTTATCTTCTTTCTTTCCCACCTGATCACTCTGCTAGTAAGACTGTAATTAAGAATGAAGGTTGCAGGGGGTATGAAGTGGGAGAGACTGTGCATCCTGTATCAGATATTTATAATATATTCTTCCACCCTTTTTTCCTCCTCATGTCAGACCTCATCAATAACAAAGTGATGAGGATCTTGTCATCCTCCACCCTTCCCTATGCGTCACTGATTGTTATGCACAGTCTTGACACTTTATCCCTTTATCAGCTGCTATCGTCACACCCATTATATCAGCCTCAAAATGTTAATCTTCAGCTTGGATATTGTACTGGCTGCTTGCATCTGTCAGCAGCACAGTGCCTTCCTTTTGAGAAGTGCATGGCATGGGGTCATGCTGTAGTCCAGAGGCGTGCTAGCGTGGAGCCTCAGGGTAGCTCTGGTAATAGCAACCATCAGTCCTATATGATGGCAGCGGTTTGGTATCCTGCTTTTCCATGAAGGGAGAAAGTGATCTAGATTCTAGATGTAGCTGTTGGGAAGAAACTACTCACCCCAGCAAGAGAGACTGTCATAACTGGACTGTGTGTTACAAACTCTGCATTACAAAGACACTGATGTGTGGACTCAGCCACCCGTCTTGGGATTGCTTGGAAGAAAATTGCCTTTCTGTCTATCCGCTTCTTGTGGGTGCAGCAGCACACACCCATGATAAGGCACAGTTCCTAAGGTAATTTGGGGCACTTATGAAACAGTGGAGGATGTAACAAATACTCTAAAGATACGTGCAGACCAAACAAGTTTAATACACTGCGTGTGAGCTACACGGCTCTATCTGTGTCTCACTAGTGCTTCTCAGGGCAGTGCCACAATCATTCTCTTGCTCCATGCTTCCACGTGCCATGGGAAGGGTTTGACCTGATCTGTTATTGTTCTCACTGTGTTTCAAGCACGATGGCATGGAGAAGCAATCCAATTACGGAACCTGCTTCCAGCATTTTCTTCTATCTGCAGCCTCCTGTGGTGATACTCCTCTTGTATCCCATATCTGGGTTGAGGGGACTTGTGTGCCAAGTGAGGAAAACAGTGCTGGGAGACCTATATTCTCATGGCCTATAGCCAGCTAGCTGCTTTGCTCAGCAGATGCTTCCCAGATGTTTGATCTAACAGTTGGGAGCAGGTACTTCATCTTTTAACAACCTTGTCACTGACAGTTACACCAAAAATCAGTTTCTCCTCCGTAGCCTTGGCAGCAGTATACAAATGGAAATGAGTGGATAGGTGCCTGTGACACCTGACCTTGTTCCAGTGTGTTATGGGTTAGAGTGGATCCCTCACCCCATAACTCATTGTAAATCCGCCCCAGAGAGAGAAAATTTGCTACCATTCAGGATTTGGAAAGTCAGAAAATGAAATTGTATTTTTAACAGTTAAATATAACAGTATAGACAAAATAAACTATTATGGAATATAGTGGCCTTAGAGAAGGTGAGGATGGAGTAAAGCAATGGCAAAGCAGCAGCCAAAACAGTGGCAGGGGGAGATAGCAGTGAGTGCAGCAAAGCAGCAAAGGGGGAGATACAAACTGGGCTTCCAGATACAAGGTTTTCGACACTCCAATGAAATTAGATTAACTTACCCATCACTGCCATTTTGTGGCCTATCCCTGGCATGTTCACCTCTTCACTCAGACTCCAGTACTTTTCCACTTTACAATCAGTGTCTAAGTTTTTTCTGATTCTATTTTTTTTTATGTCTGAGCTATAAATCTACCTCAAATGGCCATTGAGTGGAGATGAGTCTCACTCTGCTTTTGTCTGATTGTTACTTTGGACAGCTCTTTATGTTCTGGACTTAACTGGTTCAGTTTCTGTCCATCTGTGTTTTTTCTTCCATCTTCTATCTCTATCCTTTTCGTGTGTAGTGGGCATAGTTGCTGTCACTGACACTTCTTTGCTGAAGATCTTGAGACGGCAGCCTTGGCTGTTAAAGCCTGTTAAAGGCATCTAAGCCCACCTGGAGCCTCTCAAGTGTCTGTGCAGTGGGCTTCCCTACCTCCCTGCTTTGGGAAGTGCAGCACAGGTGTTTGCATAAGATTGCAGAGGTTCTTGCATAAGGTTCTGCATGGGACTCTGCTGCACACCATGCTGGTAGCACCCTCACCTGCTTGAGTGAGGGTCTCTACCCATGGAGATCATCTAGTCAGTGGAACAGTGTCCACACAAATGAAGTTGCTTAACCATTCACCCTTGGCATGTTGTTAGGGGTGCCGGGTGGTGGGCAAGGGTGTCAGAATGGTCCCAGCAAAGCTAGGTACAACTGGTGACGATTTAATCACTGTGTGAATGTGTGCTGGAGAGTAACCTGGGTGTGTTTGATGAGTGTTCTCTTTATAGATTACTCATTTCAAAGGAATGCTAAGAAGGAAAGATTTTAAAATTTCAGATAATTAAGCACAAGATGTAACAGTCAAGGAAGGTTCAGATGAACTGTGCCATCCTGGCTTCCTCCTCAGAGCAAGAAATTGTGCAGGCCTACAGCCATCTGCACAAGAGAGAGGCTGCACTGATGTCAAGTTAATAATATTTAAAGGTGATATCATTGGAGCCAAGATTCACAGAGCTTTACTTTACTAAAATTGTTGCACCTTTGGAGTCTTTGTGATCTCAAACAAGTTGGAGGCCCATGTATAACGTAAGCCTATTGTTTCAAGAAGCTGAAACAGCGGAAGCAATAGTACACAGTTTGTAAATGTTCTGTTGGCTGAAGGGATGTTTCAGTACCACAGGAGATACAGAAAGAGAGAGTCTGTGCTCTTCACAGATTTTTTTTTTTTTGAGGGCTGCAGATGCTCATTGCATGTCTGTTAAATGCTCTCCACCTTACTCCACCACTGGTACTTGAACTGGCAGATAGCAAAAGCCTAGAGATAAATGAGGAGGCTGCATTTTTGCATGGACAAGGTGGGAGAAGCCAGAGCCCAAGCAGTTCTTCCCATGTTTGGTTTTTCATACTCATCAGGGCAGGAGTAGGGAACACATTGCAGATGGCTATAGCACAGGCTGGAAATGTTTTCATCCCTTGTTCTGGATCAGTATCCCCAGTTCTGCTCTTGAAAATGTCTGTGTGTGCAGTCAGGAGCTGGGCAGAAGGAAAAGGAGCTACTTCTGTAAGCCCTCACATTCTTTTCCATTCCAGTGCAAGCAAAAATCAGTTTTCTACACTCTTTTGAAACATGAAAGAAAATGACTGTTCTCCTGCACCCTTTTTCTTGAAAAACTTTATTATAACTTTTGCCCCTTTTTTTTTCTTGGGGTTCCTCTTGCTGTATTTTCAGGGGGACATTGGGTCCTGACAGCAGTCAAGTTCCACATGAACCAATCTAGGAAGAAGACCCTAGTTCCATTTTGGTGAACTATTGGTTTGCAGTGGTTAAAGCACTAAGGTTTCTTTAGCAGAAATCACATCATATCTATCTAGGTTTGACTCCCTACCTGAGATATCTGTTCTGGGTAAATCAAGTTGGAGAGAGCCCTTGTTATGAGAGCTGAGCTGTAGTGACAAGCTTTAACATCCCTGTCACTATCCCCTTGAATGTAAATAGATATTATCTTAAGCTTCTAACTGCAATGCAGCCTTCAGAATGGGAAAAGTTCCTCTAAATATATATTCCAGAAATGAATCAAAACTTCCACCTTTTCATTTTGTTATAAGAAAATCATCTTTTTTTAAATCTGAAAGTACAATAAACATTCAAAAAGGTAATGGGTAGATTTCCCGGTATCCTTGAAATACTAGGAGAACTGAATACAACTGAATTGTTTTAAAATACTTTCTAGTATTAATGCCATTTATTTGCATCTTTTCTCCCAGCTGCATTTCTCCTAACTGAGCCGCATTTGTTTTCTTTGTGAGAATATTTTGTTCTGGTCTCACTGCCACTGCAAACACTCATACCCACAGTGAAAGACTTCTTAGTGGGCAGAATTTACCCTATGTAGTTGCACCTGTTCTCTGATCAGAACATTTACCAGATTCAAATAAAGCTGTGAGGAAGCAAAAAAAAAAAACCACAACTTTGTTTAAACTTTGCCTGGATTGCCTACAGAAGTGACTCTGACAGTGCAAAGAAGAGGAAGCACCACCACCACCTCTGGTTTGTTTGACAAACCCCTGGCAGAATCTGGCAAGATGAGTTCATTTTCATGGCTTCGTAGGGTAACATGGTGTCATCTGGCCAAAGGATGGTTTGACTGAAATAGGGATTTAAAATTAAAGGTCTTGCTGGACATGAAAAGAAATTGTCCCCCTGTCCCACTGACCCATTTCCCCGAATATAAAACAGTCAGAATAGAATTGCCCACAGCTTAAAGTCTGTTGTGGCCCTGGAAGTTGTACATATTCACATTGGTGTTCTCTCTCTCTCAACCCACATCTGTTTTCTTCTCCTACTGTGATATTTTTCATGAGATCCAAAATGGCGCTGCCTATGTCCAAATCCTTTGCTCCTCTTAACCGTGAGAGGATCAGTTTGCTCCAAGTCTGTTGCTTCTGTGACACTTGCTGGCTGAGGTGCTCTCCATCACTTGTGCAAGATTGCTGTTAGATCCGGATTGAAAAACAGGATATCTAGGAGGCTGTCAGCTGAGGGTATGTCTGTGCTGCACGGTAGCCTGCTGCATGGAGAGTGGTTACTGGGCTGGTACCTCTGTGTCACAGCAGGATGCTGGGTGCTTAGACACTGAAAAGCGTGTTCCAGGGTCTCACTGGCAGCACTGCACGTGGGTGACAGAAGCAATGTTGATTAATACAGGGAGCAGCACTCTCTAGAGCTAATTTTCTCTGTCCTCAGTTCTGGAAGTGTCTTGGTCATAGCTAGACCAGAGCATTGCTGCATTCTCTGTTGCAGGGCAAGGGTCTGCTCGTGGGCCCATCAGCAGTCTGTAGTTGTCATTCTTGCCTTGGCTGGTGATTGAGGTGGTGTAGATGGAAGGGTCTGGCAAACACAGTCCTGCAGAAAGCCAAACCTCTAAGTGGATGGTGTCTTCAGGGTCCTGGTGGTACTGGGATAGCCTGGAGGTATTTGTGTGATTTTTGTGGTAAGAAGGGCTTGCTTTTTGGGGCTGGTCTGTTGTTTTCTTACACTGCTGTCTTGAGTTTTTATTAAAATGCAAAAGATCTGGGTTTCGTATGTAACAGAAGAACATTGTGTGAGAAGTGCTGTGAAAGATGATCGATATGGAATGATGTGTGGGGGTTGTAGTTTATTGTTTTGAAGACAAACGTGCCCTTCTTCTCTAGCTGCAATCTGCTAACTCACTTGAAGAAGCAAGGTTAGCTCTCATCTCTTGTCTCTGTTCCTTTCTTCATATACTTTAGGAGTATTTTAGAATATTCCTTGGTCACTGCCAGAGAGCTTCATGCTTGCCTTAGCTCTACAGTCACACAGGGCTCCTGGGTTCTTCCCACTACATCTGCTTCACACCCCACCACATTTTGAGCTGAGACAGATGAAATAAATAGCTGGGAAAGGAGGAATCCTGGAGAACAGGTCTTATGAAGAATGACTAAGAGAACTGGGATTGTTCAGTCTGGAGAAAAGGAGGCTGAGGGAAGACCTCATTGCTCTCTACAACTCCCTGAAAAGAGGTTGAAGTGAGGTCAGTGTTGGCCTCTTTCCCATAGCAACGAGTGACAGGACAAGAGGAAGCAGCATCTAGTTGCACCAGGGAAGGTTTAGGTTGTATATTAGGAGAGCACTTCACAGAAAGGGTTCTTTTAAGAACAGGCTGGCCAGGATGCTGTTCAAAAGATGTAGAGATGTGGTGCTGAGGAATGTGGTTTGGTAGAGTTAGAGGCTGATTGGACTCAAACTTGAAGGTCTTTTCCAAACTAAATGATTCTGTGAAGGTCATAGGTATGCTAATAGAGGAGTCAGGGTTGCCAGCAGCAAGAGAGCATTGAATGGTCTCACATCTGTTTGTGTGACAGATTTTAAAGCTGACCAGTTAGCAGGATGGTCGCTCACATGCAGTTACACGGGACTTGCTGTACCTCATGCTGTGAGGGACTACAGCTACTTCACTGCAGAGAGTCACAGCAATTCAACCACTTCTGGTGACATCAGATTTCTGAAGCATGCAGCTGGTGCTCAGCAAAATGAGTGCATCTGCTGCATGAGAAGATATAAAAAATGTGCACCAATAGAAGACCACTTCACAGTGGATCAAGGAGGGCCTCACTGAAGAGAAGCATAAGTAATGTCTACAGTGCTACATGAGCCGGACAAGAAAGATTTTTGGTCAGTTAAGTGACGAACCTTTTGTTTCCAGGCTATTGCAAAATACTGAGGAGGAGTTTGTGGTGGTGGCACATGTCAGGTGGCTTGGAGATACGGTATGAATCCTTTCTTCTGTTGAAAGGAACAGTCTTTCACCACTGCATTGAAGCCAGGATTTTTGTTTCTTTGTTTATTTCACCATCTGTTAATCTCAGGAAGTGATTGAGAGAGAAAGCACTGCTAGTACATTCGATCACAGTTGAGCATTATCCATGGGCAGCTGTAAGATAAGACCATTTTTCTCTGACGAGCTTCCTGGTCATTGGCAGCTTTGGTGACAGGTGATGATGTAGCTGTTGGGGCAGCCAGAGAAATGAGCGGGTTTGGAAAGCTGCCTTGCCCAAACAGACGTTCCTTCCACAGATAAATTTGGAAAACACTTTTGAGCAGATATAGTGTGACCAGATCACTGCCTTTAGTGGCTTTAATTTTCACGGCAGAGAAATCAACAATTTTGAAATGGAAAACTTCTAAAAGCACCTTTCCTGCTGTTCTAATTTAATCAACAAGAAATGTAGTAAGCATGCGATACAGAATAAGGAAAAATGGCAAACCCGTCATAGCATTTTATCCTATTTCTATTCCTTGCCAAGCACAGCAAAAGTATTATTTTAATGAGGTAATGAGTATTTTATTTTGTGGTGATATTTGGAATAGAGAAATTGAAGGAAAGTTTGAGAATACGCGCTCAGAGGGAACGATCATTACAAAGGAAGTAAATTTTTTCAGCTTTCCAGTGCTGGAAGTATTTCTTGACAAGAGCCACATGCTGCCTATCTCTGTCAGCACTGGTAAAGGTGACCTCTTGCTGCCTTGGGTACACTGCTACCAGCCAAACCTTTGCAGTGAGTTCTAACTGGCAGATCTGATCCCCTGTGTTCCACAGATGTCTGAGGATGAGTGTTACCTTTGCTGATGTATCAGCATGGATAGCCCTGTCTGTGTATTGCTGTCTGCAGGCTGCTAAACACCTAGCCTGTGGAGGAGTTCCTTTGGTCTCTAAGGAACTGGCATAGAGTGTTTCCGCTCCTGTTGTGTTTCTGTATGCATATCTGTATGGTAGATGTGAGGCTTGAGAATAGTAAAGCAAGGTCCTGATTATTTATGTAAGGATTAAATATTTATATTATATCAGATTTTTTGAAGAGCTTCCTATTTAACCGTTCCCATAAAAAAACCTTAAATGAATTCCACCATCTAGAAGGATGTTCCCCTAATATTGCCAGAAGAGTAAAAGCAGCATATGGGCTTGGTTACTGTGATGGTTTGGGAGTTACACAATGAAATCACCCAGACGAGACTCAGCGGGCCGGAAGTTAAGGAATGAAGCTATATTTACAGCTTAGCACAATATACAAGCAGGTATATACACTATATACAGGAATATTTACAGAAATAGACAGAAATATACTTGTTAAAGGTAATACAGAAACATAATACCCCTCCCAGAAAATCAGAGTCCCTAGGAGGGGCTCCCAACCACCCTTCCACCTTCTTTCCACCCCTCTACCTTATCCCAGGGTCTGCCTTACATGCAAGGTGAGTTTGGAGGATCGGCAAGAGGGGTTAGAAGCAGAATGATTAGTTGGGTTACACAGCAGAAAGGCAGAAGACACACCAGCTCCCAGAGAGAGAGAGACACTCTCTGTCTTATCTGTGTTTGTGTCCTTGTTTTTATACATCTCAGCAAGCTTATGAGTGAAGTAGACATCACTGTTGTTGCTTTTCACAGCCTATAATCTAATTTTTTTCATGAAAATATTCCTATTAGCTTTAAACCAGCAGTTACTCAGAAAAGCCTGGTTTCTCCAGTCCTACCTTCAGCATATATGCAGTCTGAGGCATTTCACAGATCGTGGTTATCCAGCAAACTTATTTCTAAATATAGGCATCCCTGAATTGCAACAGCCACAAGCCTAGGCTGGGATTCATTGGAGCGATTGACTCGAAAGCATTCCCAGGCCTGCCTGGAGCTCAGTTCTGGGTGGGAAACACCCCATGTGAGGGAGTTTGAGATGAGTGCCTCCTGAGCAGCTTCACTAGCAGTAAATGTCAGGCTTTTCAACCTTTTTGCATTTCCAGGTGAATGCTGTTGAACCACTCTTTATTTTCCCTCTATCAAATATCTCCTCACCTTGCAGACTGCTCTCCTTATCCTTTTATGATCTCTTCCCTCTCCCCAGTCGTAATGCAATATCAGTGCTTAATGCTGCATGACAGAGCATTCCTTTCCCTTCCTGATGCTAGGCTGAATCCATCTCATTCCTCACTGAAGGCAGAGGCAGCCTGAGAACAGGTTTGATGCTACAAGCAATCTGAAGAAAATGTTGCTCTGATGCCACTGGGACTTAATGTTTTGTTGATGATTTTTGTAGTGTCTGCCTATTTTTCTCATGCCTCTTTTAAGTTTGATGAAACCTGGTCGTACAGCAAGCATCTTGGAGTACCAACAGCCTCCCTGAGCAGAAAGAACTGCAAGTCCAGGGTTAATACAGATGATTGTCTTTCATTGTGTGTTATGCTGTGGTGTGTTAGCCAGAAGGACAGGGGAGTAAGTCCTCTCCAGATTATTGTTCAGTGTCTGTTGCAGCTGAACAGCCATGTCTGTCCTCGCCTTTCTAAGCACAGCTTTTGGGAAGGAGTGGACAAGACAGTACCCACCTTGGCCAGTTGTGGTGGCAGTTTTGGCTGTTTTCAGATTTCAAAGAAGTAGGGTACACAAAGCTCAGCCTCTACAACTACAGGATTGTTGTACCTAATATTGGAAAGTTATGAGTCATGTCATCATCCTGTTCCCATTTTCCTTCCTCCAAAGAGATCTGAAATGATAAGAAGCTGCATGTCTAATGGTGCCTTTTGAGTTTATTAACTTTGCAAGACAGGCCCTTTAAATGGTCTTTCTACAGTTGGAAAATCAGGTTTTTTCTGCAGACTTCTCAGAGGTCAGAGACTTTACTTACCCTTTCTTAGCCCCTGGACATCATTTAATCCCCACCAAGCTCTGGCTGCACTCACAGTCACCCTCTCTTTTCCTCTTCTCTTGCTGTGTAACCTTCTGCCCCTTCCGTTCACAGTTCCCCAGAGTGCACAGCTGGTGTGTTAAACCGTTTGCCCTGTTAGCACTTCCTTGTCTTCTGCTTTTCACAACAGATTTATTCCTCCTCCAGCTTAGTCTGGGATCCCTCCTTAAAACTGTATTTGTTGAATACCAGGCTCTTCTTTTGCCCAAAGTCTCCCAGTTTTCACACCAAGCTCCCAGAGTAGGTTGTTATCCTCAGGGTTTGTCCTCAGATTTTATTTTTTTTCCCTGTGGCATTGTTCTGTACTGCTGCACATTCACAGATTTCCTTATCTTCTGTCTGGGATGTAAACAGGTAACAGCAAGCCTCATCTTACTGTTACTGAAAATGGATGTCAAGGTTTTTTTTCGTTTGTTTTGTTGTTTTTTTTAAGCAGAGCAGGTCCCATCCCTGCAAGGGAATCCAAGCCCATTTGGTCTTTTGACCAAACATTGCCTCCTTCAATTATATCTAGAAATTGAAAGGATACAGTGAGCATTTGGGACATGTATGGGAAAAACTAGTAAGTTCTTTCCTTTACTAATAACACCAGTAATAACAAAAACTGCTGCCTAAATTCAGATGTTTGTGGACACTGAGGAGTCAGTGTGGAGCTGATTGTTACAGGCAGTTTTGAAAATGTTTATCTTTTTACATCTCAGCTATCTTCTGTGGACCTCATTTATAGCTGTAGTTTGGGAAGAAAGTTGTAGGGGGCACAATTAATTTGATTATCATTTTGTATGACTCTTCTGCACTTCTTCCTCTGGGTTTCTTCTGATGCCTATGTAGGATGCAGCCTGATTTTTACTAATGGCCATCAGGATTTTACCCAGTATTATCTCAGCATCTTCAGCAGCTCTAGCAGCTGTTTTTGTTTTCTCCGAGCAGAGAAGAAGGAGGATTTACTCATAGCTGAGCAGTAACTAACTAGTTTTGTACATGGTGTGAGCCAGCCCCCTCCTAGAAGCAAACCCTCCCCACAGATGGGAGGGAAGGTCACACACAAAAGCCCTTAGCTGAGGTAAGGAGTATTTAATGAAATTAGTACAATTACCTTAGCTTGTTTGCAGAAAAGCACAGCAAAAGCAGAAATAGCCATAAAATGACCCCCACAACTCCCTGGCCCTGCAGCAGGACCAGCAGCAGGAAGCCTCCCATCTGAACTACAGCCCCACAGTGCTTTTCTCCAGCCAGCACTTTCCTTGTACAGCTCGCATGACAGCAGCCTGGTATTGAACAGGCATCATCAGATTCACTTAGCTAAACCCGTGAGTTTTGCAGAGGTTTCTTGCTCTACAGTGTTCCTCCTGATACATCAGAGTAACGCAGCCCAAAGCATCCTCATTCCAGCCTGTAGGACTGGTGCTGAATAGATCCTATAAGAGAATGAAATTCACCATAGCAGAGCTCTGCTCCATTGTCTCCTCTTCAGTTTCCAACTGTCTGCTGGATTATTTCTGTGCATCTTTGATTAGGTCCATAATTTCCAGGTGTCCACATCTAAATTAAGTGCAGCGCTATTCCTCTACCTTACAATGAACAGTGAGCTGGAAAAAGCTTTGCAGTGCTTGTATTAGGAAAGAACAAAATAAGGAAGGGATTGGTAAAAATCACAAACTTTTATGGATTTGGATTTGTGTAAGGCATCTAGAAAGTGTGACATGAATAGAATTACAGCCCAGTTATTGTAGGGTCTAATCTAGCAAAGGCCATTCTGGAAATAAAAGCCCAAATTGTGAGGATGAATTAATGCCCATGGTGTATATTGTAGTAACTACAACCTGTGCCTTTAACAGTTCTGAAAGAAGCTGGACATATATTCCCATATTCCTTAACTATGGCATTCCTCAAAATATGTGGGAAAGTCAGAAGGTGAAAATTTGAAGCTGTGGAGGGAATCGAAGTTACTTTAATGCAAATTTCACCCCAGTATATATGGTTGCATTTAACAGAAAAGGTGCATTTAAAGTGATTTGACTAAAGGGTACCAAAAGCTATTCAGTCAGCCTGGAAGCTCAGCTATCATGATTTACTATGGTACCATTTCTCTGCACTCTTCTTTTCCTGAAAATTTGAGTTCTGAATTTGAATCATGCAGGATTCCCAGTTTCAAAAGGCTTTTAAACGTTGCATCATTTCTGGTTTGACTTTATGGGGAAAAGGGGGGAAAAAAATAGAAAGTGATACAGGTCAGGCGGATGACCCAGGAAGCAGCATTTCATTGAAACTGCCCCTGGGAATGCTCTAGAGAAGGAGCAGTTTCTCTATCTGTATTTTAAACATGGAATATTACAGAGCTAAGGGGAAAAGCACTCATGGGAGAAGGAAAGACATCAGCAGAAAAGGAGAGGTAAGCCCAGAGCAGCAAGAGTGTAATGGCCAATACAAAGATGGAGAATGAACAAAGCAACTTGCAAATATTCCACAAAGCAAAGAGAAAATATCTTTTTTATTTAATTTTTACAGGTCAGGGAAATATTTTCCCTTTAAAAACATTTTCTCAGGACTACACAGAAAAACAACTCGCTTCGGGTGTTTTGACACTTCATCGTATCTTCAGTGAAACCTCTTCTTTATGTAGTGTCTGTCTGAAGTCTCATTATTTGTTGTCATCTCTCTGCTTTAGGTGAGACAAAATCTGATTTATTTCTTCTCTTAGCAGTTGTAGGTCAGTATTCCCAGCAGTTTTATCTTCATCTGAAAGACTTCCTTTCTCCAAATACCATTTGTTCTTTTTCCCCACTGCATTGATCTTTCACTTTTAATGTGTTGAGTTGAGGAGTAATAGTCCTTCATTCCCAACTCCTGGTGAGCAGCTCAAGCAGAACTGGAGAGACAAACCTCCTTGAATGTCCTTTGGCTGAAAGTGCCTTTCTCAGGTGTGCTCTGGGATGGTTATGCTTTCCAGAGCTCTTAGTTTCTTACTTTGTGTACTCTTTCCTCCTCACTTTTCGGCCCTTTTGAGTGGGGCCAGTGTCATGAACAGTACAGTAGTAGCTGTAGTTACTCTGCCTATGAATTGAGAGAGAAGTATCCATTGAGGAGAGTCAGACGCCTTTTCCGTCAGTTTTTGCTGTCTTTTTGCCTTTTCCTAATTTATTTTGGGGCCTCTCCCCATACTGACCTTGAGGGAGCAAGCAGAGTTACTGACACAGGCAGCAAGGATCCTGGCTTTGCATGCAAAGGAGCTGCTGCTCATCCCAACTTCCCACAGAAACCTGCATGAAAATATGACTGGACAAAAAAGAGTACGTTTGGGGTTACCATTCTGATAAAACAGCGCTTCAGAAAGATGTAACAGTCTCCTTCCAGGGTGAAAGGAACAGAACAAGCCAGCTCTCGCAGGCTGTGGCTTCCAGAGAGCAAAGGCAAAGGCTTTTTCTTTCTCAATCAATCTCCCTCCTTGGACACTCCCTAATTTTAGTCATTCAGTAGCTATTTGGAGACTGCCAATGCTGCAAAGATAAAAATACTTCATTTGAGTTTTCATAACCCTATCATTAAGCAAGCAATGCTCACTTGATGAAAACAAATTGTTTTCTGGGGAGCAGGTTGAGACATCTCAGGAAAGCCTCCCTGGCAAAAATAATTATTAGGTTCCATGGCAATCCATTGTCCAGACCCAGGATTTGTTGTACTAAGAAGCTAGGTTTGATTAGTGCACTAAGAAAAAAATGTGAAGAGAAGTTGCATAATTTCATAAACTCCTGGGGAGGGACTGGTTAGAAGGGCTTGTAGTGAAAGGACCGGGGGCAGTGGTTTCAAACTGGAGCGGGGGAGATTTAGATTGGGCATCAGGAGGCAGTTCTGCACAATGAGAGTGATAAATGTGCAATCTGTGAAGATGAGAAATTTAGTGAGTTTGAAGGTATTTTTTTTCTTTCTTGAAAGGATTCTTTATTAAGCTTGTTAAAACTAGGTGCTTTTATGTCTATCTATAATGTCTAAGTTGTTTTTGCCTAAACTACAGGATAATTTGTATTGAGCTTTGATTATTTTTCATCATTTTTGCCAGTGTTAATGAAAACTCTTTCTAAGGCCTGCCCTCTGGGATGTTTTCCAGAGGTCAACTTACCATTTACGGCAAGCAAAAACTGAATGCCAGCACAGTAAACAAGTTGATCTTCAACTATCCTTCCCCCTTTTATGTGTTTGTCTAATTCTTTCTGGTCTTTCTCACAAGAGAAAATGATGCAAACTGTGGTTATAGTAATCACTAACTCATAGGTTCATAGAATGGTTTAGGTTGGAAAGGACCTTAGAGATCATCTAGTTCCAACTTTAGCATGGGCAGGGACACCTTCTTCTAGACCAGGTTAGTCGAGGCCCTGTCCAACATAATTCTAGACACATTAAATGATTCATCTTCCACCTTTGGCAATTTCTTTTTATTCTTGGCCATCCTGAAGATGGTCTTGACTTTTGCCTTTTCTTTTCGGTGGATCTGTTCACAGTCTCCATGACCTTCCCAAAATACTAGGCTGTTTTCTCCTGTTGACATGGGCAAGTTTTTTCAGCCCTTTTAAATGCATCCCATCCAGTCCCACAGAGCTGTGTAGATCTGCTATGCCTCACTTGCATCTTCCTCTACCAGACATGACATTTTGCTCCCCCAGACTCTGCTATGCACCTGGGGGTGGAGGGTGTCTGAAGGCAGAACTTGCAAGTGAAAACTGTACATTTATATTCCTACACAGTCTTAGTGGAAATGTAGAGTATTTCCTCCACTGGAGTTACGATTTGCCATCCAGATAGCTGCTTATGGTCATCTGGACTTCAGTAATTAAGCAAGAAACAGAAGAGTAAAGTGATGGAATCCTTATATCTCAGACTCTATCCATCAGGGTGTGACATTGTCTGCAAATCACCCAGGTTTATTCTCCTCAAACTGGACAAGACCAGATGTTACTTCATCAGGTTTTTTGGAATGCTGACGTTACACTGGGAGTGTAATATAAACAAAAGGGCAGGAGAAGTTAGAAGAGGAAATGGGAAACAAACAAGAAAGTTAATTAGAAAAAGAAGACCTCTTAAGTGTGCTTTCACACATTGTATAAAAATATGCAATTTAAAATACTGTATTTTAAATGTAGGTGCTTCTATGTGGACTTGGCCTAAAGAAACTTGTAAAATAGAGGATTTAATTTGATCCCTAAGTTGCAGGAAACCTCAAGTAGTTTTAAAAGGCTTGTGAAACTTCTTTTTTTTTTTTTTTTTCTTTTCTTCCAAGGTGAAGATTTTGAGCCTAATCTTCCTTTGTAGTTCTGGCTAATTTTAGTTATGCAATTACACTATGCCAGGAGAATGCAGTGCTCAGAGCATCGCTTTGTTCTCTGTAGCTTGTGTGTTGTCTGCCATGACAGACGATGTGCCCCTCTGAGAGAGTGAGCAGTGGATTTTATGGGCAGGCTAAAGCAATTTCATTTCCAACACAGGCACTCCAAAGAAGGTAAGAGTCGACAGCAGATAATAAAATGAAGTTTCAGTTTGTGGCATGGTGGTGACACAGAAATGATGAGAAAAAGGCAGATGCAGCTCAGTGATGACTGGGCAGGAGAAGTGCTCAGTCTGCTGAGGGCAAAATGTGAGATGAAGATGGACACAGTTTCATCTGTTCAGGCAAAGACCTTGTGATGCTTTCCCGTAAGGGAGAACTGCAATGCTCTGTCTCATCTGTCTCTGATACTCAGCAAACCAGAGAGAGTTTCTAAAGAACAGCTTAAGTAAAAGATTTGGCTGGGAAAGATATATGAGGAAAAATTTAATAGTAGAATATATAGCAAGCAGTGATGGAGATTAGCTGAGGAGGAGTAACTAAAGCTAATTTAAACCTCAGAGAATACTGCGAACTTCAGCATTTACTTTTGTGCTGGATAGGAATAAAAAAAAAAAAAAAGTCTTATTTTTGTGCTGGAATGGGAGGTTATGAAAAATGTTGGGTTTTCGCAAGGATGGTAAGGGATTCTCTTTTATAAGGCAAGTTTGACATTATGTCGTCGTCTCCTGCTTTTGATGAGTTCTGGGAACCTCAATTCGGGGATGACTTCACTGATCACTATGAGCTGGGGTCACTGGTCAAACACTTTTTTGTCTTGGTGAATCACGTTTATGTGCCTCTGGCTCTGCATCCAAAGAGCTCTAGCAGAGTTGAAGTCACAGTATACAACAGGATTTACGTGCCTGTGTCTCTGGGGAGATACAGTCCATCGAGAGTTGGCGGCCAGTGGCTAGTGGTGTCCCCCAGAGATCAGTGCTGGGCCCAGGCCTGCTTAATATCTTTGTTGATGATCTGGATGAGGGGATTGAGTCCACCATTAGTAACTTTGCAGACAACACCCAAGTTGGGAGCATGTGTCGATTTGTTTAAGGTTAAGAGGGCTCTGCAGAGGGACCTGGACAGGCTGGATAGACAGGCACAGTCCAATGCCAGGAGTTTTAACAAGTTCAGGTGCCAGGTTCTACACATTGGCCACAACAAAGTGGCTGGAGAGCAGCCAGGCAGAGGGGAACCTGGGGGTACTGGTCAGGAGCTGAACATGAGCCAACAGTGTGCCTAGGTGGCCAAGAAAGCCAATGGCATCCTGGCCTGTATCAGGAATAGTGTGGCCAGCAGACCTAGGGAAGTCATTCTGCTCCTGTACTCAGCACTGTGTCCAGTTCTGGGCCCCTCAGTTCAAGAGAGGTGTTGAGGTACTGGAACATGTCCAGAGAAGGGCACCAAGTCTGGTGAGGGGGCTGGAGCACAGCCCTACGAGGAGAGGTGGAGGGAACTGAGGAGGCTCAGGGCAGACCTCATTGCTCTCTATGACCTGAAAGGAGGTTGTGGCCAGGTGGGGGGCAGCCCCTTCTCCCAGGCACTCAGTGACAGAACCAGGGGACACAGTGTCAAGCTGTGCCAGGGGAGGTTTAGGCTGGATGTTAGGAAGAAGTTCTTCCCAGAAAGAGTGATTGGCATTGGAATGGGCTGCCCAGGGAGGTGGAGTCGTCACCGTCCCTGGAGATGTTTAAGAAGAGACTGGATGTGGCACTTAATGTTGTGATTTAGTTGATTAGGTGGTGTTGGGTAATAGGTTAGACTTGATGATCTCAGAGGTCTTTTCCAACCTGATTCTGGGTGATTCTGTGAAGAGGCCCAGATAGTGATAATGAAAGCAAGACCTGTGTAGGCTAGAACTGTCTTTTGGCATGATGGCAATACAGTTGGGTGCAGATCAATGTCAAAATGAGAGAAGATTTGACAAAATGACAGATACCATTTGATCTGGCTTGGCAGCAGGAGAAACATTTTGCTTCAGGATTTTTTGGACAGAAAGAAATCTAAATATTTCAATAGAATGACTGAAAGTATATTTGTAAATTAATGAGGGGGATGGGGTGGAGGAGAGTGGGAAGAAAGAGAGAATCATTCATCAATTCCCGAACTGGCTTCTCCATATCAGTAAAGTTACGGCATGATGGTACATGGCGAAATGTTGTCATAGTGTATATAACACGTTGAGAAAGCTGTGCATGCTCTTCAAGAAAAAGTGTGGTGCCTGTGTTGATCTAGATAGAAAAAGGTTAAACAGTTTATTGAAGCTTACTGGATTGAAAAATAGGTTTTACCCAGAGAGATTTGAGCAACAGTTGGTAAACCTCAGGTTTAATTTAGCTGTGCCTCAAAGATGTCTAGTTCAGATGTGTACTTCATCCATTGCCTGTATAACAGCCATCAGCTGTTACCCTGCAATGAATACTTCTGTGAAAGGGGTATTTATTCATGTGGGATAATATTTAATGAGGATGGGCTCTAGGGGAGAAAAGGCCTCCATAGTAGCTCATACAGATTTCTTTCTTTGTCATCAGTCTATGTAACACCTGCTGTAGGAGTCACGGTAACAGGTAAGAGCTCATTTCAATGCTGCAAAGATATCAAACTGGTATTTGGTTAGGTTTTTTAGCCTGTGGACTTGAAGTGACTCCTTCACAAGAAATGGAAGTTGCGTTGGATATAGAATAATGAAATGCAGACAGGTCGGATCTGGCTGGTCCCTCAATACACAGCTTTGCTTGAGTGGAGCAGAGCTCATCCAAGCTGTTGAGAGCCTCATGGGACACAAAGGCTCTTCCTGGCTCTCTGAGCGGGGATGTTTCCCACACTGATGGGCAGCACAAACTGGAGACCCCCGGGTGGAGTTTATTGAGCTCCGTTTTTGCGAGGTAGTTCCTGCCATTCTTCCTTCCTACAACTGCCTATGAGTCAAGGGAGACTTGTTTCAATAGGAGATTAGGAGCTATTCACTCTTGTTTGTTTAGGACTGTGATTTAAGGTTTTTATGTAAAAAAGAGCTTGTCACTTTTGCTGTGCCTCAAGCTGTGTCAATATTGTCCTTTGCAAGTGAGAGGACAAGTGACACGAGTCAAAGGTAGGTGTTTTCACTTGTAGTTTACAAAGCTTTTCAAGAAAACTCTTTGGAATACAGGTGAGAAGGGTGTGTCTTCTGGGGAGACAAAGTAATGGCTTTTCTGCTGAGTTTCTTCTTTCTTGCTGGACTGAGTGGTTTCGTTCTAGGATAGGGCATGAGGAAGAACTACAGCCTGAAGTCTGTCTGCTGTGAGATGGAGAGCACTGATGCATCATATTAGGCTGCTTCGGTCCAAATAAACTCTGCAATAAAGAGGCATTATGAAATGAGTGCTAAGTCTTCTTACAGTAGTTCTGCTCTCACAGGCTGAAACCTGAGTTAGGAAGAAGCTGTTTTGTGACCAAGTGACTCATCTTTCATTCAGCTGCAAATTAACAAAAACGCTAAGCCCCTTTCGCAAGGAGCAGGCTCCATCCCCTAGGAGCAGCTCTCAAACAAAGCATGCCCATGTTGCCTCAGCCTAGCTGCTGTGGCAGCTTGTCTGTCGGTGTCGCAACTCTCCTTCTGTCTTCTCTAAGGTGAAGTGATTGCCTTTGTCCAGTGTACCTTAGAGCTGGTTTATTTCCTGGTAACTGTTGGCTTCCCTGCTTCCTGCCAAACCTTACAGTACCTCCCTTAGAGCAGACAGAAAGGAGGGATCTCTGTCCTGTGCTATAGAGATCTCCATGCCTGGCTGATTTTTCCTGGCTAAACTAACTGTGCAGATAAGCTTCTCTAAGAGCTGATTTTTTTTCAGGTAAGCCACATTCCTATCTCCTTGCTTTGTACTAAACCTTCTGAGATTCTCCCTTTTAAGTGATCTCTCCAGTCCTCACTTCTCCAGTGCTGTCTCCTCCTTTGGGACTCTCTTAACAGAAGTTGTGGATTAAGGCTAGTGGTGGCTACCAGGGTTTTGTTTTACTCTTCTTTTCTTGGTGGCCGTGGAGGATGTGGTCCTGTTATAAGCTTCTCAGTTCAGAAGACAACACAGCAAGTTGGACTGAAGCGTAAAGAAAGAGAAAGAAAAGGTATTTGAAGTGGAATAGCAGAGTATTGGCAAAACACCCACAGGTAGATGGAAGGGTGGCCTGAAATTACTCAGGTGAGACCATGCAAATCCTGTGAGGAGTCCCTTTTATCCTAAGCAGAAAAGCAGAGTCCTTCCAGCAAGGGAAGATGAAATGTTTCAGCCAGGAGGCCAGAGTTTCACGGCATAAAACCTTGGCAACAACACAGGACAAATGAATTCTTGCTTTTTTCCTGCCCCTGCCTCCCATCCCACTACTGCTTCACAACACCCTCAGTGGTGCTGACACAGCTCTTTCTCAAGCCGCACTGTAAACCAGTACAGTGAATTTAACTCACAAATTTATCACATAAGGATTCTTCCTGCACATGTGAAGGGACAGGAAAAATGTGGCATGAGATGCAAAAAATTTCTAAATAAACTAAAGCTGCTGCCAAACCCTCTATATTTAGCCACTGCGCAGCGCCAGAGATGAATGCAAGAGGGCAACTGTGAATCTGTAATGGTTTTACTCTGTGAACTACACTGCCTTGATTGTCTCTGTGTTACTGTCAGAGCTGAGGAGTGTTGCAATTAAGGCTTATGTGTGTACACATGGAGCAAATAAATTGACCCAGACTGTCTTAGAATTAAACTTCAGGTGTTTTAAATTTGGAAGGGTGAACCTCCTATAAAAAAAGCTGTTCCTGTAGTGTAAAGATGAGCTTTGTTATCACCTCTGTGCACCTCTGTGCTGTGTAGTGGTGAGTGACACTAAGAGCTTCCACAGAGTGTTTGCCACCTGACAAAGCTGACATCTCCCAGCCTGCTGAACAGCTTTGCAGTGTGTCATTTCTCTTAGATTGGAATTTTCATTTTATTTTGTTATTTCTAAAGATGATCTGTGTTCTATGAAATAAATTGAGATCTTACCAATGCTTATAAATACTTAAGATGTGCATTTATATGTATGCCTATAAATAAAGTTTGCCTATAAATACTTAAAGGGTGGGTGTCAGGAGGATGGGCCCAGGCTTTTATTCATTGGTGTCCAGTGACAGGACAAGAGGTAACAGACACAAACTTGAATGTAGGATGTTCCATCTAAACTTCTTTACGTTGAGAGTGGTGGAGCACTGGAACAGACTGCCCAGAGAGGTGGTGGAGTCTCCTTCTGTGGAGCAATTCCAAAACTGCCTGGACACCATCCTGTGCAGCCTGCTGTCTGATGTGAGTCCCCGACTCATTTGCTGGGTGTATTCCTGGGTCTGTAACTAACCTAAATTGAAATTATTCAAAAATTTAAACTGGGTTGACTTTAAGAGGTCTGTGTGGGATTCCTTGGAAATAAGAAATATTTTGGTTTGTAGATCATAGTAGGATGAGAATTGGATTGCAGGGGGAAGCCAGCATTGTGAAATTTGTGGATATTTTTTTGTTGCCAGATAATTAAGAGTTTAACTGTTAGTCACTGAAACAGACAACAACACAAAACAAATAAACCACCTTTATTCAGTGTAAGAGCATGTAAATTTTGAATGCAGAGCTTCTTAAGGACCAGAAGGTGATTTGTTATTCAGGAAAACAAGTGTGTGCTAATTCGAACTGTTTACAAGATAATTACATACAAGTGCTTTAAACTTAACCTGTTCTTGAGTGTTTAGAACCAAATCATCATTGAATTGTGACTTTCTATTCCTTCCTTGCCTTTCAGAGTGCAGAGGATGTATTAGATGACATTAGCACAGCCCGACCATCTTTTTCTGATGCTGCATGTATGTTTTATTTAGTGCTGGTTTTTTTTAACTTCTATGCTTTGTCATTTCTCATCGGCCTGACTTCTAAATATTGGGGGGGGGTGGTGGTGTGAAAAATCAGTTCCAGTATGTAGAAAAGGAGTTAAAAATTTCTTGGCACCAGTATCTGCCAGCCAAGAGGCGTTTTCTATTTACATTTTATTATCTCTTCTTTCTGGAGAAGTCAGGGATTTTCAGAGGCTCTCCATGCTGCGAAGCTCTCTATGGCCTTGTTATTGAGAGCTGCTGATGTGCTGAGCAAATTTCCCTAATACATGTTTCAGTCACCCCAGGAAATTCACTTTAGATTCCTCTTCTTGCTCTTTTCCCTCTATCTGAAGAGTAAATGTTTGTGTTTCTCGGAGAACTTAGGAGAGACAGATTTGCAGACTCTGCTGCCTATCTTCTGTAGAAACTGAATGAAGAGATTTAAAGAGTGAATTTTTCTTGCAGTTCATGAGAAATCTAATTTGGAAGGGTATTAATGTTTTGATCTTCTGCTTTGCCTTCTTCCACATATAACTATAATTTCCGTTCTGAATCCACAGTGTGGTCTGTGTGCTCTTGAGTGACAGGAAACAAAACAGGCACAAACAAACAAGATGCCAAAACCCACCAGAACAAAACCAACCAACCAATCAACCACAACAAATTAAAAAACCCCAAACAACAAACCAAACCAGTCAACTCCAACACTAACAAAATGTCAAAGACTTTTTGTTTACATATGTACATGAAGTTGCAGTGCTGCAACAGCTCTCTTGATCAGATCAATGTACTTTACAGCATAGAACAGTCTTTCTTGCTGCTGTGCTCTGTGGCTTGTGAAATGAAAGCTGAGATTTCAAAGATTTCAAAGAAGTGAAAACGACTCTCAAAAAGAGGGGGAAAATGACTCCTTGACACTGCCTCATTACCTCTCATTCATTAACAGCCCTGTGAATTGCTTTGCTTCTAATCATGACAATAATAAAACACACATCTAGGTTATTTCTCTGGAGTATTTCAGAGATTGTTAGTATCTGTAAAACAGGGTGTAAGTGAACACACTAAATACAATCAGCAGTGTAAGGGAGGGATAAGCATTGCTGTGCTGTGTTTGCTGTGCCTGCCTTCGCTTTGTGACTGATTTACATACATAAATCCAGAAAAAATATTTCCACTCTGGTACCTTCTGGGTGACTCAGCTGTGATGACAACCCTGTTCCAACTGGTACAACAGCACTTGTATAGTTCTCATCCCAAAGGACTCAGGATGCAGCAGATCTGTCCTTTCTGCTGGAGAGATACGTGTTTCAGAATATTCCATCTAGCTGTGTATTTTCAAGCAACAGAAAGACTTGTTTCACGTTTGCTTTTTAGTTTTATTTCTCTTTTCACAGTATGTTTAAAAGAATAATTAGTATCAAGAGTGCCATCAGTGAATTATGAAAGATTTTGTGAAAATGCTCTCACTTTCAGAGGGATGAGTTCTCTTGCTTGTAGCCCATGACTGGATTTCAAATAAGGGAAAAGCTGGGGAGATGTAGAAAAGGTTTTAATACATTCATAAGAGCAAATAAAACCATGATGTCTGCCTTGTTGATGCCTCTTTAGAAACTGCACCTTTAAACTTATATCTCAAAATATTATAGCACTGGCTTGTTGCATGGGAAAATCTCTCAGGGACTGATATTGAGTTTCAGAGATGAGGTGGTCTCAATCCATTTCCTCTGAACTAGCTCCTGCTTGACAAAAGCCTCCCTCCTCTGCAGGTTTTGACTGGTGCCCATGCTGCCAGCTAGCCATAGTGTGCCAGTTGGCAGATTCTGTGAGAAATAGAAACTTCACCAGGTGCATGAGGAGACCCTTGTAAGTTGTTTTAAATTCCATTCAGCTATTAGTCTCTTCTTAGTCTTAAGGAAACTTTTTCAGAAGAGCTCAGTTTCCACATCATCAGCTTTGGAGATCACTGTGATACCACCCAAGAGGAATTTGGATTCAGTGCATTTAGAGATCACAGAACTACTGTAAATTTTAAGGTGCTGTGTATAGTTCTGGACGTAGCATGGTGAGGCCTCTTGGATTTGTATAGTTGGTTTGTCATGAGATGCAGGCCCAATGGTAGAAGATAACTGGAAAGCTCTCCATAAACAGGCTGACTTGGCTACTAATCAGAGAGAGTCCTACAAACTCTTCTTGCTGCTCTTTTACTTTTTCTGATTTTTAAAAAAGAAGCTACATGTTACAGTCTCATATTTATTTTTCTGATGGTAGCAGTTAGCATCCCCAAATATGTTCATTGTCAGCTTACCCATGTTCCGTAGATGTTCTTCAATTTTCCTCTTTGAAACACTGGTTTACTCTGTTGAAAATGTTAGCAGCTGCCTTGGAGCTGCCTGTTAATACCCATTGTTTGTTTTCATGTGGCTAGTGAAACTTCATGTGGGTTAGCTGAGCTTCTTTATTCTCTGTTAAAATTTCCAGAGGAGGCCCTCTTGCTCACATGCTGTTTGTTAAGCCCAGCCACACTCTGAGGATGGCATTGGTTGTTGGAAGAGGAAAAACCAATCGTCTCACTGTGCCTACGCACCTAGCTTTTATCCCTTAGCTCCAAGCTATTCAGCAGCCTAAGGAGAAGCAGCAGGAATCAGCTGTGCATTCTACCTTCATGCTTCTCTTGTCTTGATAGAAGCAGTAGATCAAGAACTGAAGAGGTAGTGAGTTCATCTCTGCAGTTAGAGGCAGACAAAGCAGGGGAAATCTCTCCGGGAGTGGTGAAGTGTAATGGAAGGCAGAAATGCTGCTGAGTCTCTGAAGTGCCTGTGGCTCACTGACTTATGTCTTAAGAACTAATATGATTTATATATTTTTTCTTTTATTTATATATGTAAAGTATAAAGTATTTTTGCTGTTATATTTCCTCACCCCCTCCTGGGAAGCAGGCAACCCCTATACTGCTGTCTCCAATGCCTCCTCCCAGCACTCCATGCATAGGTAATGATGGCATGGCCTGCTAAATTATTCTCACAGCGGTTTATGTACATTTGCAAAGGATGAATGAGATGTTTGTCAATTGATCACATTTGCACAAGAGTCACCACATGGCAGCAACCTACCAGCTGGAACAGCTGCAGCTTTGCTGCTGTAACTGCCTCGGTGTGCACCTTTACACTGCCTGTGCAAGGTTATTCTCTTAGTGCCAAGGCCTCCGGCAGCAAATATGTCAGTGTGGCATGGTTGTGATCCATGTAGTGCCAGAATATCTCCAACAAAGCAAGGAATGCAGGGAATTACTGGAGAGGTGGGCACTGCTACTGGTGTTCTGGCTCGCTAGCAGCATGCACTAAGCAGCATAAAATTCCCTATGGAACTCCTGGAACAAAATAAGCTTTGGCTGCATTTCTTCCCTCTTCCTGAAGGGCTTAATCCTGGTTTGTCTGCTCAGAACTAAACACGACTAGAGAATCTGCATAGCAGAAGCATGGATAGCTTCTGTCCTGTTTCAGTAGCTGGACAGCACAATGAGGCTGCTGCTCTTGTCTGATGGATTTCTGGGTGCCATCAAATCCCCCAAGTGTGATCAACAGAGAATTTTTAAAAATAAAAATGATTATTAAAATAGTTTACTTTTTATTGGTATTTAATCAGATTTTTGGTGCAAGGATGAAGTAGATGTGCAGGCAGAACTGCAGTATTTCCATTGATAATACTTCTCATTAGGTTTCAATATGAAAAGAAGACCTGATGCTGTCTTGAATCTTTGGCTTTGAAAAGGTCTCTTACGTGGAGAGTCTGAGGGAGCTGAGGATCTTTAGCTTGGAGAAGACGAGACTAAGAGGTGACCTCATCACTCTTTATACATACGTAAAGGGTGAGTGCCAGGGGGATGGAGCCAGGCTCTGCTTGGTGATGCCCAATGACAGGACAAGAGACAATGGGTGGAAGCTGAAGCATAGGAAGTTTCATTTAAACACGAGGAGGAATTTTTTCCCTGTGAGGGTGACAGAACACTGGAACAGGCTACCCAGGGAGGATGTGGAGTCTCCCTCTCTGGAGATATTCAAAACTCACCTGGATGCATTCCTGTGTGACCTGGTATAGGTGATCCTGCTCTGTCAGGGAAGTTAGACTGCATGAGCCTTCAGGTCCTTTTCCAGCCCCTGACATTCTGTGATTCTGTGATTTCTATATGCTAGGGATTTGATAGTACAGGCTCTTCACATCCATCTGCTCATCCCTTTAAGACGACTTCTCTTGGTGGGAAATACTCCAAGCGTTTTCCTCTTTCAAGCCCAGCAGAGTCAGGACTAGGGTTCTAGGCTGCATTTCTTAATAAAACCTGAATATAAAAATGTTCAGGCAGCTAAGCATAGCTTTCTGTTGGAAAGAAAAATAATTACAGTTATTTAATTAACCTTAAATCTGAGGCCAAACACAGCAGGTAATTTTTTATGCTCTGTTAGCTCTCATATCTAAAGTGTGAAATTCCGTTTGAGCTTGCCGTCACAGGACTTCCAGGCTTCTCAGTATGGTCACCACAGTTTTCTGTCAAGCAGCATACACCATGTTACTACATGATACTGGAGCGAGGAGAGGGCAGCTTCTTTATGGCAAGTAACAGGACCAGAGTAAATGGTTACAGGCTGCATTCATATTTGCTTTGAACAAAAACATGCCTGCTACTGAATCTGTGCAGGAGTACAAAACAGTGAATCTTTACTATATGCAGCTTCCACTGGATTTACAGCTATATCCACTGGATGTGTCCGTAGAAAATGTAAGAACAGAAAGGCAACATGGCTGAGACAAGTGCACATTGATGACTTTTAAGAAGGCATCACTGTGACCGCACCCCTGGTGCTGTTCTGCTGCTTCTTGTGCATTTTGTAGGTTTTGCTGTGCAAACATAAATGCATAGAATCATAGAATGGTTTAGGTTGGAAGGGACCTCAAAGATCATCTAGTTCCAACCCCTTGCCATAGGCAGGGACACCTCCCACTAGTACAGGTCACTCAAGGCCTCGTCCAACCTGGCCTTGAACACCTCCAGGGAAGGGAGCATCCACAACCTCCCTGGGCAACCTGTTCCAGTGCCTCACCACCCTCACTGGAAAGAACTTCCTCCTAACATCCAGTCTAAATCTCCCCTCTGCCAGTTCAAACCCATTGCCCCTAGTCCTGTCATTACAAGACCTTGTAAATAGTTCCTCCCCAGCTTTCCTGTAGGCCCCCTTCAGATACTGGAAGGCTACTCTAAGGTCTCCTGGAAGCCTTCTCTTCTCCAGGCTGAAGAACCCCAACTCTCTCAGCCTGTCCTCATAGCAGAGCTGCTCCAGCATTCTGATCATCTTCGTGGTCCTCCTCTGGACCCGCTCCAACGCTTCCATGTCCTTCCTGTGCTGGGGGCTCCAGAACTGTACACAGAGCATCCACAACTTCCCCAGGCAACCCATTCCAGTGTCTCGCCTCACTTGTAAAGACCTTCTTCCAAACATCCAGTCTAAATCTCCCCTCTGCCAGTTCAAACCCATTGCCCCTAGTCCTGTCATTACAAGACCTTGTAAATAGTCCCTCCTGAGCCTTCTTGTAGGCCCCCTTCAGATACTGGAAGACCAATGCACTTCCATTTGATTTCATTAAGACTTTTTAAGCATCATGACAGAGGAGAGAGACTTAATACTAAAGGGTGAATCTCTCAGGAAGGCAATCTCTCCATCACTGCATGACATTGATTTAGTTACTGATTCAAGCAAAGCATTATGATTCTATGATTATCTCGTATCACTGCTGGCTCAAAATCTCGACTGAAGGCCATTCTTCTTTATATTGTGACAGTGCCTTTGTGCAGAGAACGTGGTTGCTGCAACCACTTGAGTGTTTGTATTACTCCCATCAAGCTCTACTTCTTTTCATTTGTTACAGATATAGTCAGCTTTTAGGTCGTTTTGGTTGTAGTTAGACAGTCTGTTTTGAGGTCACTATGGCATGGTTTTCCATGAGCGTTGGAATGTGAAAACTTGGGGGGAGGTGGAAGTCCTGCTTTTGTCCTTCACAGCAGCTGTGCTAATTGGACTGTTCCAAAAGCGGGTCTTGAAAAAAAACACCAAAACACTTCAGCCTGCTGTTACTCTCAAAATGTATGCTGGTGTGCTTAAACCGGATCAGTCATGGAATAACAGAGTCATTTAGGCTGAAAAAGACCTTTAAGATAATTGAGTCCAGGTGTTAATACAGCACTGCCAAGTCCACCACTAAATCATATCCTTAAGCACCACATCTACACATCTTTTAAATATATCCAGGAATGATGACTCAACCACTTTCCTGGGCAACCTGTCAATACTTGGCAACTCTTGTGATGAAGAAATTTTTCCTAAAATCCAAACTCAGTCTCCCCTGCTGCAACTTGAGGCTGTTTCTTCTTGTCCTGTCGCTTGTTACTTGGGAGAAGAACCCAACAGCCACCTGGCTGTAGCCTCCTTTCACCAGGAGTTGTAGAGAGTGATAATGTATCCTCAAGTCTAAACTCTCTTTACCGCATTCATTGTCCTCTTTTGGACATATCTCCAACACCTCAATGTCATTCTTACAGTGAGGGGCCAAAAACTGGTGCTGCCTCGCCAGTGTGCACTACAGGAGGACAATCACTGCTCTAGTCTGGCTGGCCACTGTATTTCTGATTCAGATGTCTGAGAGAGGACTGATAGTTGTAGAAGTCCCAGTCAGAGCTAAAGAAGAGCAAGGTGATAATGGCTGTGAAGAGCGAACTAGTGGAAAGAGAAGGGGAGGGATGGCCTTCAGAAACAGTGACGTAGGATGTCTGCATTTAATTATTCTGAGGCAGAGCAAAATCCTTCTTCTAGTCCTTACCTGTGCACAGCACCTAAGCTTTGATCCTGCAGCCTGATCAATGGCTTTGCAAGATCTAGCTCTAAGCTAAAAGCATATGGGGAAGAGTGAGCACTGTCACTGGTCTGCGTCATACAGGAGGGAGCCTGCAGAAGCTGTTCCTTTGCTGTCTCTGAAAGTTGCTATTCTCACCAGTGGGTTGACTAAATGGTGGTGAGACAGACCACATCTGTATTTGAGTTGCTAAAACACCTGAAGTGTAAAATCGCATGTCACATGTATGTAGTTGTGTTCTTAATGGAACTGCCCTGTCTAAAACTGAGCTCTAAAACGCATAGGGGCTTCTTTTCATCAGTTTTAGGGGGAGCATAGTGAGACTGAGAGAAACTAGCAGGCTTCACTGAAAAATGAAGAGCCTGCTCTTGGATTTCATTGCACCAGGGCCCCTTCTGCTTTATTCATTCTCTTCACTCTCAATGGCAGTCAAACAATTCAGGCTAGATAGGAGTCAACCAATCTGTGAAGCTGTTGAGATAATGCTTAAGCAATGACCAAATCTTGAAAGTCAAGATTTTCCCTTACATCTGGGTTTTGTTCTGCAGGCAAATCTCCAACCTAGAAGCCACAGCTCTCAGTGGTTTCTATAGGATTGAGAGCTTCTGTCCACATGTCATGTAACGTTCAGCAGCTTGTGGGATCTGGCTGGGCGCTGTGCTCATTTTCTCTAGCTCTTTAATTATGCTGTCACACTGCACTGTCTCTTTAGACTTAACTGTCATAAATTGAAATGGATTGCAAAGCTAGTGTCATTTTTCAAGTCATGAAGGATTTCTGGGAGCAATGAGAGTTTCTCCTTGTTGCTATTTGGATGTACTGTTAAAGGAATCAAGTTGGTACTGTTGGCAAACCTTAAGGGTGCTAGCAACAACATAATATATTTGGTGTAAGTTGCTTGGAGCAAAATCTCTCTCATGAAGAGGATTATCTTCAGGAGTTAGTTTGGCTGTAAATGTGCTCATCTTTGAATCACAAGATTTTATTTCTTTGAGCTGCATTAGCATCTGTTGTGCCTGCACAAGGGATGGACCTGACCTCCCTTTTCATTCTGTAGCTTTTCATTCTGTAGCTCTTCACCAATTTGTTGTTATTGTTAGTTTAGGGAGGCTATTAAATAACTATGAGTGGCCACACCTTGAGTACTGTGTCCAGTTCTGGGCCCCTCAATTTAAGAGGGACATTGAGGTGCTTGAGCGTGTGCAGAGAAGGGCAACGAGGCTGCTGAGAGGCGTCGAGCACAAGCCCTATGAGGAGAGGCTGAGGGAGCTGGGATTGTTTAGCCTGGTGAAGAGGAGGCTCAGGGCAGACCTTATTGCTGTCTACAACTACCTGAAGGGTGGTTGTGGCCAGCAGGAGGTTGCTTTCTTCTCTCAGGCAACCAGCACCAGAACAAGAGGACACAGTCTCAAGCTGCGCCAGGGGAAGTTTAGGCTGGAGGTGAGGAGAAAGTTCTTCACTGAGAGAGTCATTCCCCACTGGAATGGGCTGCCCAGGGAGGTGGTGGAGTCACCGTCCCTGGAGGTGTTCAAGGCACGTTTGGACGTGGCACTTGGTGCCATGGTCTAGTCTTGAGGTCTGTGGTAGTGGGTTGGACTTGATGATCTTTGAGGTCTCTTCCAACCTTGCTATACTGTGATACTGTGATACTGTTTAGGAGACCATAACAATCTTTTAACTTGTTCCTTGGCCAGCCAGTTTAACACCCTTTTTGTTTAATTTTCTGCCATCAGGAAAATCTCTTTTTGCAGTTTCCTGTGCCTTTTTTGTTCTTTAAGCATTGAATGGAGTGTTCTGTTACTCCAAGAATCAGAAGATTGGAAAATTGTAGGAAAGTTGGACTTTGCTCCACAGGAGGTGGTCTGCAGGTGTGGAAGTTGTAACAGTATTCCTGCCTCTTCATCCATGTCCACGCTGTCCTTGGATTTGCTTCAAAACGTGCAGTTGTAGATTCATTAGCAATGGAGAACTGCTTGGTGTTCAAGTATTCACCAGAGTGGGTGGGACAGCAATGTGCCCTTGTAGCCAAGAGGGCAAATGGCATCCTGGGGTGCATGAAGAAAAGTATGTCCAGGAGGTCTAGGGAGGTTCTTCTCCTCCTCTACTCTGCCCTGGTGAGACCACACCTGGAAGACTGTGTCCAATTTTGGGATCCTCAGTTCAAGAGAGGCAGGGACCTGCTGGAGAGAGTCAAATGAAGAGCCACGAGGGTGATTAGGGGACTTGAACATCTCCCCTGAAGAGAGAGACTGAGAGACCTGAGGCTGTTTAGCCTGGAGAAGAGAAGACTCAGAGGAGATTTGATTAATGTGTATAAATGTCTGAGGGATGGGTGTCAAGTGGATGGAGCCAATCCTTTTCAGTGGTCAGAAGCAGTAAGATAAGGAGCAGTGGCTACAAACTGGAACACAGAAAGTTTCACCTCAACAGTGAGGGGAAACTTCTTTACAGTGAGGGTGACAGAGCCCTGGAACAGGCTGCCCAGAGAGATTGTGGAGTCTCCTTCTCTGGAGGCTTTCAAAACCTGCCTGGACACATTCCTGTGTGGACTGCCCTAGGGGATCCTGCCTCAGCAAGGGTGTTGGACTCGATGATCTCTGGAGGTCCCTTCCAACCTCTGAAGTTCTGCGATTCTGTCAAAGTGAAAGGATCAGGTTGTTCCTGCTACAGTTATTTGTCATGAGACGATTTGCTTGCTTGTGATTAACTAACAAGAAATCACACACAAATGCTTTGGAGCAGAAAGCAGATGTTAAAAAGAATTGCTTCTGTGTATGGTAATTACATAGCTCATGAAGTCTCTGTTATCCATCCTAGGCAAAAAAACAAAACAAAACAAAATTTATATGAAGATAGATTGTTCAGACATTCAGTGTTCACTCCATTTTAAATTCATAAAATAATTAATAGACTGAGGAAGCAAACTGCTGAGATCGAAATAGTCTGTTACCACTTTGCTGCTTCTGCCCTCAGCCATACAAGTTCTCTGAAGTGACAGAGGAATTTTTTTCTTAGCAGATGCTAAGTTAATTGTGACTCCCCCAGAATCCTAACTAAAGAAAAAATTCTTATGTACGTTTAGATATTTGTACCCAGGATTAAAACCTTGTATTCAGTGGCCAAAACCTAGTTCATCTTACAGGACTCTTGCTGCCTGTAACTTTGTTTCAAAACAGTGTTCTTTGTCATTAGTTGTGATGTTAGCTGAAGCTGTTTCATCACATTTAATATGATGTCTAAAAGACTTATCTGAACAATCCAGCTCTTGGTTTTTTTGGAAGTTACACCCCTGTGTAAAGTTGTGAAAATGCACTAGACAGGAGAAAACATGTGAAACTCGGACTGAGGAGAAGGAGATTCCAGGAAGAACAGTTGTGAATCTGGATATATATTATGGGACATCCTTTTCTCATGCACAAAACTGATTTTTTATTTGTTTGTTTTTTGGTTTTTTTGTGTGTGTGCTATGGAGTTGGAAAGGTAAATATCTCAACAGACAAACTTCTGAAATCTCCGCTGTGTGAGTTGAGGAGGGCGTGGAAACCTTAGTACTGGACCAAATGATAATGCACATGTTCCAATCTACCTGTCCTTTATTGCCAGGGCTCAGTTTTGCCATCTGACATGAACACTCCGCAGCCACAGACCTGCTCTGGGCAGCAGATATACATTTAGATAGAGGTATCTATTTAGATTCTGATAGACATTTCCCTTCCCACTGCTCTGGCTTTGATAGATCTCTGGATCTCAGCATTACACTGTTGTGATATGAGTGCACATTTGGCATTGTTGCAATATGTGAAAATGAGGACAATGTATTAGGGAGGTTTTGTTAAACGTCAGCTCAATTGTACCTGTTCTTGGTGGGGGAAAGGTCTCCTTTCACAGAATTAACCAGGTTGGAAAAGACCTTTGAGATCATGGAGTCCCACCTATCACCTTTACTCTTCTGTTCACAGTATGAGGGCTTTGTTTTGCAGGAGGAAACTCGTGGGCTGATAGGATTCACACCTTTCACTTTGCTTGTCCTTTGGCATATGCCCTTGACACAAGATTGTGGCTTGCTTTGTAATGCAGCGGTGTAGTTTGTCCTTTATGTCTGATCTAGAGGAGACTCTTACAGGCATCAGTAAGAGATTTACCCTAAAAGCAGCTTGTGTTCTTGTGTCTGCAGAGATGCTCTGTGTGATTCCTGGCTGACTGTCCAAAAGGTGTTATTGTCACACTACAGTTGGAGATGAGTCACCATAAGTGAGATGCATACTGCTCCAAAGATGCTGTGTTCGGTAATTCAGATGGCACCAGTGATTGCTTTCCTGCTCTGATTAGTGCCTAAACCATCAGTGTAGCCTGTAATTACTCACTTGATTTGGGATTCAAGAAGCCCATGTGTGGGTTCTTCTCCACCATTCAGTGGCTTTCTCATCTCCAGTCAGTTCTGGAAGAGACAGGAACCTCAGACTCTGAAACAGCCTTTAGCCTTCACCTTAATAAGGGTCAGCTCACTTCAACTGCTGGCCATGGTTCAGACTGAATAGTTTTCTTTTATCAGACAGTCCCTTGCAGCTTAATTGACTGGGGAATAGTTTACTGCTCATTATTGTCTGTTTATTCTTTAAAATAAAAGCAAAGTAAAAGATTCTGCAGGAAACTTTCTTCATTTGACTGAGTGCAGGAATTAAAAAAAAAAAATGCATCCAGTTCCTTGTATTTTGAAGCAGACATCCACATGCTCAGGTCAGCAGGTTTTATTTGGATCACAACCTTTGGCCTTAGAAATCCTCTTGTTCCTTAAAACCTTCATAACTTCTGCACTACTTTCTTCCTGAATGCCAAGCAAAATCAATTAAAACAGAGAAGAATAAATTATGTTATGAAATCAGACTCTTAAAAATCTAAAAACCAAAGACAGTTCTGAAAAAAAAAATTAAAGCAGCCAATATTCCCTGAGTTAAAAGGAAAAGATATTTGCCACCCTGAACAGAAACTGAAATCCACTTTTGAATTAAGAACCTGGTAAAATCTTCTTTAAAATTGTCTGTGCAGTGGGGATTCAGGTATCTGTCTGAACGTAGTAGGTTGCAGCATTGTGGCTTTTGTATCATGGTTCCAAAGCATCCATTTGTTTGTGCACATTCAATAGGTACATAGATTTTCTTTGCTGACAAATTAGCATGGTATTGGATGGGTGCAAGGTTGTTGTCTTTTCTTACAAAGCTAACTTAAGAAAGGAGGAAAAAATAAGTGCTGCAAGGAGATGCAAATCTGATCTCATAATAAGCAAACCAGAAAACCCCTCATTCCTCATGGCTCTTTCTTGTGGATGAGGCCCTGAGCAACCTGATTCAACTTTGAAACTGTCTCTGCGAGCTGCATGCTGCCTGAGGTGGGCTGTTTCAGTCTAGAAAAAGGAAAGAATGTGGTTTTCTTGCCTTTTAGCACTTACAAGGATAGGTCAGTCACTGAGAGCAACAGCAGATTGCCTTAGAAATTCAGTTTTCTGTGGCCGTCTCTGGTGTTTCAGTAGTCATCATACCAGAGTGGTTTGAAAGATGCAGTTGTTTTCCTGACTTTTTGGAGTCAAACATCCACAATGGTCTCCAAATCGCATGGGGAAGAACTGTCAGTTATGCCTGCAGCTCTTGCAGGGAATAATGAAACCCATCTGCACAGCTAATTTTAAGGACATTTTAGATTACCCTGATTTCCCACACACACTATTCTGGTAAGCATCCAATGTCTGGCCAAAACAAATGAAGCCCCATTTAGGTAACTCAAACACAGAACTCAAGTGGAACAGCATAAAAATTCGATGTTCATATTCAGAAGTCTTAGCAGTTACTTTTGCAGTAGTCTGCAGCTGTAATGCAGAGCACTAATGTTCGGCGATGCAGGCTGGATCTGTTCTCTGATTGTTGGAGAATCACAGAAACATTCGGGTTGGAAAAGACCCTCAGGATCACCAAATCCAACTGACAACCCTCCTCTCTACAAGGTTCACCCTAAAGCATATCCCCAAGCACCACATCCAAGTGACTTTTAAGCACATCCAGAGTTGGCGACCCCACCACCTCCCTGGGTAGCCCATACCAATGCCTGACCACTCTTTCCCTCAAAACCTTTTTTCCTAATATCTAGTCTAAACCTACCTAATCACAGCTTGAGGCCATTCTCTCTTGTTCTATCACTACCACAGAAGAGTAGGTCCTGTTAAACACTGTTAACATCTTAGTCTGTGGCATAAAGTACTTTACAGATGTGGAATTTTAAGTGAGGTTAGGTAGATAGGATCTTCTGAATACAAGTTCAAAGCAGGTATCCAGTGGCCAGTAGTGATGTTATACTTCATATTTTGTTTCCTTGTGTTCAGTATCATTTGTATGGCCTCTAGGGGCTAAGAACTTCTATCAAATTTTCTGCTTTTCAGGACATGTGTTGTACCAAATTGAATTTTTTTGTCATGTCTGTCTTCATCTGGCTAAACTAATACCTCCTTCTGAACTCACATCCCCTTTCACACACTTCTGGGTTCTGCAAGTCCCTGTTTTCCAGGTATCACCCAGCTTTTCCCGACCTGAAGGAGATGTAACATTTTAGAATAAATAATTATCTAATAGTTTAACCTGTTTGGCTAACTTCCCAAGTGGCCAGCTCCTTGATAAGAACAGGTTTTTAATAGGCCTAGATGAGCTTGTTAGGGTCATTTAAATAGTGATTTAGGCCATAGCTGGAAAGTAGGCTAATACCCGAATTCACTGAGCCAGAATACCCAGAGCTATTAATTTGTAAAATAATGTCCTTCAGAAGTTACATGCTTGACCCACTTTATAAATTGGATGGCACACCAAATGATTTGTTTCAGATAAAGGAGTTTGGGGGATTTCATTAGTTTGATGAGCATGCTGCAGTTCCAGGCAGTGCTGGGAAAGAAGAACAATGTTTTGTTGGGCTTCAGTCTCTTGCATATGTGTCTGCGCTGTAGCCTGCTAGAAACATGCGTTGAGCCTCTGGAATAGGCAGCTCAGGGAAATTGTGGATGGCTCCTAACTGGAGGTGTTGAAGGCCAGGTTGGATGAGGCCTTGAGCAGCTGAGTCTCTTTGAGAGGTGTCCCTGCCCATGGCGGTGAGGTTGAGCAGATGAGTTCCAAGGTCCCTTCAAATCTAAGCCATTCGGTGATTCAGTATTTCCATGTAGTGGTACAGTGATTGTGAAAACTGGCAGACAGTTAGGAGTGAAGTCAGGTCTGGGTAGCTTCATCAGATACGCATCCAGCATATCAACACAGACCATGGATTTCTTTTCACTGCTGTGAGTGGTAACACCTTGGGGATCACAGCTAAGCAGATTCCTGAGCATTGCAATGACTGTCATACACCTTGTAAGGGATGTTCTCTCTTGACCACATAGCTGATGGTCAGCTTTCTGGGATAAGATACCTTGCTACATCTTGAGGAAGACATAGGCTGTAGGACAAGCTTTATTTCTCACATGGTGGGGAGAATTCTTCGTACCATTGCATGGAGCCAAGATTCTCCCAATATTTAAGCCTCTTTGCCGTTGTTCATTTGTGTTGGTCCAAGCCAAGGCTTGCAGGTTTTGCTCTAAGTTAGGCTACTTCCCTGTCCCTGAATGGGTTACTAAATTGCAGAAATGCAACAGAGTTGGCGAGGACCTGGAACCTTGGAAGACTGCAAAAATGCAGCAGTGATGTATTTCTGTTTTGAAGTTTTTGCATTTCATTAGTGTGCAGTTGGCTTGTGTCATGTAGAGAAACTTGAAATGCCCAACAATGTTTCTGAAGCTTTTCTGGGGTACCTGAAGATCGTTGTCGTGCATTTTGAGTACTTAATTGACAGTGTTCAACCGTTCTGTCTCTTTTTGTTTCAAATTTATTAGGCTTTTCCCAAAACATTTACATTTTTCGTGAGCCTTTCCCTTGCAGTGAAAGTGGTGTGTGTGTGCTGTGATTGACAACACTTCAAAGACAGGATTTTTTTATCCATCTGTTAGTCTGATAGAGAGAAAGGCAATTCTAAGAGGAGTCAGTCAAGCCTTGCTTATCATTCAGTCAATTCAGAGTTTGATTTGGGATGGCTGGGGCCATATAGACCTGAAACCACTGTATCTAATTAAAATACTTAACCGGGCCACTTCATATGGGAGCCTAAACATGTCAGTCCCCTTATACAGTCAATAGATCTCCAAAGGGAAGTTCAAACAACTTAATCCCTCCAGAGAAAGCATATGACATCTGTGCTCCTTAAACTGGGTGAATTTTGGCTTTACAATGGATGGTTATTTACACACAGGAGCATGGTATTGCTGTCTTGCAGAGCAATGTCATTGCACTGCGTCTTAGATGAAGAGGAACTTTCTTCATGGTTTTATTTCAAGTCAATTCAGAGGAAAAGACTGTGTACGTTGCTGATTCATGGCTGACAAGAAGTACAGTAGCTTGACACAGTGGAATTAAAGTAGAAGATAGCATTTGTACCTGCAGTGCTTGTGAAGATATGTTGCTGCTTGGTCTTGTAAGGATAAGTGCCTATCTGCATGGTGGCCACTTCACAGTGTGGGAGGTAAATACTGTTCAGCACTGCAGTCAGCATCTACTGTCAGGAGTCTTGGGCAGCACCAGTTATGTTCTGCTCCATGACAGCTGAGTCTAGCTATGGTATAACATGCAGGATAAAACTGATCTTGATTTCTTAAGATTCTCAGATGAACCTTTTTAATTTGTGTGGTGCATTTTCATACTAAAGGCTTTTTTTTTTTTTTTAAACCATTTTTAAAATCACCATTGACTAAGCTACTGTGAGCTGCCATAGCTGACTGGGAAAGGTTATCTCAGACTGTAGTTCCCAAGTAACTGTTCTGTGTCTTGATTCAAAAGGCCTTAAAGCTTTTTTTCTGCATCTTCTCAGGTACCTGCTGTAGGAAGTTAAAGGAAGGACAGAACATGTCTTCAGTCTCAGCTTATTACAATGGGAAGACTGTGCTTATCACAGGAGCTACAGGGTTCATGGGCAAAGTGCTGGTGGAAAAGCTCCTGCGCTCCAGCCCTGAAGTGAAAGCAGTTTATATACTTGTCAGGCCAAAGGCTGGACAATCAATGCAAGAAAGAGTGGCCAACATGTTGAAATGCAAGGTAAGTTTTCTGTATTTTATTCTACAGTCTAATCTGAAATCCATTTAGCTGGGTGAAGCAAAAGACTTCTGTTGTGCTGAGTTCATTAAGGACAAGCTGCCATCTTTTGCTGTAACCATTGTGTGCTTTTGTTGTGCCTAAACATTGTAGAAGAGCGAGCCTGTAGCTGCCTGAACTCTTTCTCCATGAAGAGCAGTATCTGCTTCCATAAACTCTTTTCCCTCTACTGCTTTCAAAACTGGATGTTTGAACAGTAGCATCCAAAGCTGAAGCATCATGAATCACATCCTGCTGCTTGCCCTGGCTTGGGGCATTAATTTCCTAAAAGAAAGCTTAGTGGCAGTGTGTAGTGGGCTGTGCATTGCTGCAGTCAGAAGGGCACCTGCCATCTTCCCAGTTCCAGTTTAACCTTATTTGTGAAGTGGTAAAATGCTGTTGCATTTGCAGAGGGTGTTTCCAAAGCTGCTTGCAGCACAACACAAAGGCTAAGACAGACCTGTGAGTTGAAGAGCAGACCTGCATGACTTCTACTCTTGTGGAAGGCTTGCGGCTTGTTTCTGAGTTTTTAGCTTGCCACTCTGGTGAGGAAGTCCAGATCTTGTCTCAAGAAGGATGCCAAAGCCCTTTGCTGCATTTCATGTAAAGATTTGTAAGGAGCAACTACTAAACCAGTTTCTAGAATTGACTTGTCCTGAGGACCTCAAGGTCGTGAACTTGTGCAGCCTCCTCCAGCTGTGATAAATGCCAGAGTTCAAGCTAGTGATTACTGCTGTTGTGAATTTGTACACAGCTGATGTGAAGTGAGGGGAAGGGACAGATCTGTCCCTAGTAGGCAAGGAATTACTTGAAATTAGTCTGAAAAATGTCAGCATATCTTTAGAGTATTGATCTGAATCTCTGAACAAGACTTGACTGGAAAAGTACTACTCTTTCAGTTGGAGTTAGAGGTTAAAAAGGTCTAGAAATAACTGACTCAGAGACAAGTAGGTCTGGGAGAAGGCACGCGTTTTTCCTTCTAATATTCTGAGGCATCAAGCTAGGAAAGTCTTAATTATGTCCAAAAACAGAGTTTGATTTTTATTTTTTTGTGTGTTTTCAGCAGAGAGTAAGGTGTTTGCATATTCAGGAAAATTTATGAGTGATATGAAAAGGAAACCATCACATTGCATTTTGCAGGTCTATCAGGTGCACTGTTTTTCATTATTTCTCCTTTTAATGAACATATTTCACTTATTTCTACAGTTTTCATTAGTGAAGACCATGGGTAATGGTTTTCATGATCAAACAACGAAACCCCAAATGTGGTGTATTTGCTTAGAGTTTTGCCCCCCTACCCCTTTGGTTTTGTTTTTTTTTTAACTGACAACAACATTTTTTTAAAATGACAACCCTTGCTATTTTTCAAGACTTCTTTAAGCTTTGTTAGCGTTTGATGTATAAATATTACTGGTTTAACTCTTCAGCTGGCCAGCACAGCTTCCTGGTGCTATTAACCTGTGTGAGGTTCCCTGCTTGCTGTCATAATGTTGCAGCTGATCAAGATGTACCCTTTTCTTCCTTAGCCTGTGTCAGCAGTTTTAGACGTGCCAACAGCAAATAGGACTTGATAGCCTCTCCTTAGACCTTTGACAGACTGCTTGAAGGTGTATCAGATGAACACAAGGAGGAGGCAGGTCTCTAAATTATGTTGCTGCAGCCTTGAGAAGAATAAAAACTCTGGGGGCATGCTCAGAACTCATCAGGGCCTCAGGAAGAAAAGGCCTTTTGCAAGCTGTTCTTTTTAAGTAAAACAAAAATGCTTTCCTAAGGTATGAGCTCAGCTCAGCAAAGGTGAAGTGAAAATGGCGACAGCCTCTTTTTTTTTTTTTCCTAGAAGTGAAAATGTTAATTCCAGTCACCAAATGTGGTGGTGGATGATGAAGGCAAGAAACATCATTGTTAATGTTTTTTGCAGGTTGCTTCCAGTCAAGTTTACCCTGAGCCTATTTAATCAGTCACCATCCAGGGGCTACACTTTAATTTGCAGTTGCAGTCTTTCTTCTCCAGTTTGGGAAGCCCCTGAGCTATGTGACAAATGAAAATGCAGCAAAACCTTATTTGAAGTCTTCAGGCGCCGTTCATGTTTGACATTGCTGATCATGAGCTCTGATGAACAATGCGTATATTTAGTAAGCACAGAAAACTCAGAATTAAATCCCTTCTCTTCCTTATCTGTACATAGTTTAGAATCTCTACTGCATAGGCATTCTTCCCTCCCCATCCCTAAATTGTTGGACATAATGCAATGCAGTATCTGTATATAGTTTTAGGAGAAAATAATTTATTTCTACCTTTATATTCTACCTTATTTAATCTTATTTACTGACCAATCACACATTCACTTTGAAAGTAACATTTTCTTCTTTTATATTATGCTTTGACTCAGTATTATCCTCTGGAATTTCTTAGTTTCACATCCAGAAGGGAAGTAGCCCAGGGATAGAGCAAAACAGGTTTCCAGCTTTCAAGTGTTCTAAACAAACTGGTAAAAATAGTATTTGGGATGAAATAAAATGAAAGCAGAGAAGAAAACTATCAGGAATTGATTACGCTGCATAATGCTTAGGTTCTTTAGATAAGGTTCTCCAGGGACTCCTGAGTCTTGGTAGTACAAGTTGCTTGACATTTTTGATCTCTCTTCATATATCTCCATGAGATTTTTATGGTTTCAATCATTATGCCTACAGGCATGTAAACTTCGAGGTGTTACATTTGTGAACTGCATCCAGTTCTGGTACCCCCAGCATAAAAGGGACATGAAACTGCTGGAGACAGTCCAGAGGAGGGCTACAGAGAGGGTTAGGGGGGCTGGAGCAGCTCCCCTGTGAGGACAGTCTGAGAGAGTTGGGGCTGTTCAGCCTGGGGAAGTTAAGGCTCCAGGGAGACCTTAGTGCAGCCTTCCAGTACCTGAAGTGGGCTACAGGAGAGCTGGGGAGGGACTTTTTCCAAGGGCTTGGGGTGGTAGAACAAGAGGCAATGGCTTTGAGCTTGAGAAGGGCAGATTGAGACTGGAGATTAGGAAGAAATTCTTTACCATGAGGGTGGAGAAACTCTGGAATAGGCTGCCCAGAGAGGTTGTGGTTGCCCCCTCCCTGCTGATGATCAAGGCCAGGCTGGATGAGGCCTTGCACAACGTGATCAAGTAAGAGGTGTCCCTGCCCATGGCAGGGGTTGGAATTGGATGATCTTTAAGGTCCCTTCCAACCCATTCTGTGAATCCTTGAACTATCTTGTTCACAGTGTGTACGAGCAAATATGCTGGAAGATGACTCCCGTTAAATAAAATAGCAGTTGCAAGTCACAAATGGATGACGAGATGTGAAGGGACAAAAATACCTTAGTCTGTGCTTTTGAAATGTTTCTTATCTGGAAATTTTCAAATTCTGAATCCAGCAAGAAGAGTTAAACACACACCAGAAAAAAAAAAAAAAAGTTAATGAATTGAAATCCTTCCACTGTGTTCCGGAGTAGCTGAACAGATGGCATTGAAATGTAATATAATGCTGGTTTTCTTCAGATCCTGTACAATTAGTTTTACATGAGGGTGTGTTATTGCATTAGCATGAAGTGTGTAATGAACAGATACTCAATTAGCTCAACATCAGCTCCAGAATGAATGTATGCATAGAGATATGTGTGGTATGTGGTGGCCTTGCCTGTTTATGACAGGAGTGAGTCGCAAAGGGAATCAAGCTATTACCCTGTGCTTGATGAAATGCCATGTCTGTATGACACGGAGCACAGCTGTTCTAAACAAAAATGTGTTTGGTTCACTCTGGATGTGTTTGTGGATCACAAGGCAAAGCTTGATAGTGCTGTTTGCTCATTAGTTGATGGGAGGTGTGTATTTATCAGAGGTAGGGAATGGTTTCAAGAAGTACTTTTTTGTTGTCTGGTTCCTCTGTGCAGAAATAGGCAGGAATGCTTGGAGGACTTGCCTCAGATTCCCTGGAGGGCAGTTCCTGGGCTCAGGCTGAGTCACTGGTTGTAGCTTTTGCATTGCCTCTGGGAGAACAGAGCTTTTTCCACGCCCTGCATACAGTAAGCCAAGGCTGCTTGCTGCTTCCAGGCTGTTTCTCAGATTTCTTTGCACAGTGCTCCTAACTAGGAAGATCAGTCAAAGTGGAGAGTAGAAAGAACTCCTGTTAATGTTTCTGATCATTCAGAGAGAAAATAGGGAGGCTGTGAGGCTAATGAAAATGGGGAACAGATACTGCTGGGTGTGACCAGAAATAATTTAAGTAAGTTTAATATATCATCCAATCACAGTTAACCCTATCAGTTAACTCTTATAGTTACAGTGGGTGGTACAGCAGAGCTGCTCTTCCCTGCAAAGCTTTGGAACTACATATAATGGTGGGACTGGCCCCTGGAAATAGCAGAAGTCCAATGTTACCAGACCCCTTTGGCTCTTCAGTATTTCCTTGTCAAGTGTGCTATGCTTATCAACAGACAGAGAGCAAGACCCTCTGTTAGCTGTATTAGTTTCACTAAATCATGCCGGATTTTTCTTTTTCCACCTGCCTTGACTATCCCTTTCTCCACTCCCTCACTCATGCATCTTGCTCATCATCACCATAAACAGTAAAGGTTCTCCAAACCATACCAGTGCAGCACCACCCACTATGGAATAGCATCTTCTAAATCATTTGTGACTACTGCAGTGCTGCGTGGATCAGTACCTGGATCAGATTGATGAGGGTTTTTGGTTGATGGAACAAGATCCTATTGCTCAGCAAGAGATCCAGAAAGTACCAACTGGAGCGAAACTGAGCTGAAGATGTTTTCTGTTTTATTCTTTTTCAGCCTCAGTTTTGTCAGTAGATTATCAGAAACCAGTCTGGTATTTGTGTGCCAAAGAAGCAAACCTATCATTTTAGCAAAAACCTCCTCCTTCCTTGACCCCATGATCTGTAAACCATGTGGTAGAGAGAAGATAAATCTTGAGGGTGGCAACATAACTGTTGTGAATGCAGGCCAGGGTCTCAAACCCTCTCTCCTAAGCTAATACCATCTGTTGCCCTGTTCCATCTAACTTGCTTCTATTCTGCAGTTTGTGTTTCTGTTTGAAGAAGACTGATAAAGTTTTGCTTTATATGTCAGGAGTTAATAGCCTCCTTTCTACAGTACAAGGAGGGGCCAACATGACAGCTGGTGCTTCCAGCAAGATAACCTTTCACAGTGGACAAAATAGAAGCCACCATTAGTCCTGAGCTTCAGGCTCACTTGCTTGTCCTTGGTTTGACTTTCTGCTCTTGGATGTTTGCAGTCATTCTGCTGCTGCTGCCGCTTCTTGGCTCCAGGCTCTGCTGGAACATGGACAAAGTGCAAGGCTTTGCCTTTTCTGGGTGCTGTGCCAAAGCTGCAGACCTGTATAGTGACAGCTCCTCATTTGATGGACATCTAACCCATGCCTTGATTCAGGGTGTAGAATCTTACCCATCAACTAAGTTGGAAGATCCGGCAGCCATATCTACTCTTTCATCTGTTCTGCATGCAAAGTCATGCCTACCAGGAGGCTAGTGGAGAAGCTGAGCAACGTAAAGGCCTATCTTAATTATCAATAAACATTGGCAGAAGTTGGTTTCCGGCACCTCCCTTCTTCTTGGCACTTGCACAGCTGGCAGCACAGGCTGCTGCAGAAGTGCTGTGATGCAGCTAGGTGGAAATGTTTTAATGCATACTCAGGTGTCAGAGGAGAAACCATGATAAGAGGAAGGGGGAAAGAAAGGTGGTGATTGAAATTGTGTTCTCTACTGTCATTCAGACAAACTTAGGCCGTGCTCTGCTAAGGAGGAAAAATGTCTTTGTGTGAGCCAGCCAATTCCCAGAGAAAATCAGCTCACCACACAATGTCACAACCACACTGCTCTCTGTCATTGTAGTACACCTGGGTGCTGCACATTCATCTGAAATTTCTCCACACGCTGTGTTAAGTCATTCCAGAGTGCACTCAGAGTTATGGATTCAGAAAAACCCTAAATCTTCTTTGTTGTGTGTGATTTGTTACACTTATATGTGACTGATGGTAGTGTTAGAAAGAGCAATAACTGTGCTTTTCTGTGAACAGTGTATTATTTGCTGAAAGGTCAGTGTGCCTTGTGAGCCTAATTCATCTTGGTGGCCTTTCACAGGCAAATTCCCTTTGAGATACTTGCATTTAGAAATCTTTAAAATGGGGCACCTTGGGCCAAGGGTCAGTTTGAAAACACTTGCGTGTTTGAAGATGTGTTGCTGTGTCCCTACTCCTTTCCTTAGAAACACAATCTTGTTCTGTAGGATTCTGTGTATATACAAACTGAAGTATCTATCCACTGCTCTCAAAAGATCAGCTCTTTTTTTTTTTCAATTAAACTGAAGAGAAAATGTGGTGACAGGATCGTGATGCAGATCAGGCATCTAAGGACAGGGAGAAGAAGCAGCAATAATTTGGTATTGCTGAAGAAAGGGCTTTTTTGGTTCTGAGAAGTTACAATCAACATCAAGGAGAGATGTCAGCTAAGTTCAGAGATTGCAGAGAGAGAAAGAAATAGATCAGGAACAGCAGAGTAAGGGGAGAAGTTCCATACCAATGGAAAGCTTAGTAATGGAGGGAAACCAGCGCAGATGCATAAGATAAAATGACTAACAAAAGGCTGCAGTAATAAGAAAATTTAGGAAGGGATCCTAAAGAAACAATCAGAGGAAAAAAAGAGAAGACAGCAGGTCTGAAGAGGCTGCCAGAGAGAACATTTGTTAAGAAAAAGACAGTAAAAAAGCATCATAGTAGAGTAGAGCATTATTGTTGGTGAAAGGGCAAGCTCTGGGAGAGTTTGGAGTTGAGAAGGTAGATGGAGAGGAAAAGGCAATGGAGAACTAGGAAAGGATGTTCATAGGTGTGAGGAAGAAGATGAATCTCTTTTTTCTGGTACTGCTATTTGATGACATTTGTTGGCCTTGTGTTAGCATTCAGGAGCCACAGCTATGCCAGCACAGGTCTTTCTACAAAATGTCTTTCAGATCAAATGGAAATCCTGGTTAGGTCATGAGCAGAAAGGAGAGCCCATGGGAGTGAAACAACACTGACTTCTGAGTGATGAAAAGGATTATGGCTGATTTAAAGCCAAGCCCTTGTGCCTGTTGTGTAGCCCTGTTGAGTTCATTATTCCTGCTGTATTGATATTTTCCTGCTTGTTCCAAATTTTGCTAAATATCTTTATCTTCACTGAGCATTTAGGAGCATGTGAAAGGAGTTTTAGGCCTCATTTAAGACAGTCAGTAAAAGAAGTCCTTTGTCTTTCACTTAGATGTTACTTTTTTTCAGTTAGTTATTTTAACAGTAAAGTAGTTTCATTGATGAGTGTATGTTGACCTACACAGAAGTTATTCTTTACCCCTCTGTCTAGACTGTGTTTCAGAACAGGTTAAATATGAGGACTGCCTATCCTGTTCGTTCTTTCGTGCAGTTCCTGGAAGATAGCAACACAAATATTTTATTTTGCAGAACAGTTCAGCCAGTTAAATTGTCCATTTTCCTTCTTTCTCTTTGTGTCATGATACCATGTAGACATCCCTGTGGCTGAGTAATTCTCTGTCGCTCCCAGACACTAATATGAGGAGTCTGAAAGAGGTACTGTTCTCCAGTTTCAGGGGAAAATAAAGTCTCCTTCTTGTCTTCTAATTAAGATTAGTCTTTGATACTGTCAAACTACAGCAGCTATTCCCAGGAAATTTCATCTCCTAATTTAATCAGTAGGGAATATATGATAAAGCTTCTGTAGTGCTTTTTATTTTGTATATATAAAAGCTAATAATTCTATTCACTCTAGTTTCAGCTAGTTTTTTATAAGCAAATCTCCTTCTCTTCTGCTTTATTTTTCACACAACTCTGCAGCTTTTCGAAGAATCACGGAATTCCCATACTAGATCACTGGAGACTGTCCAGTCCAATCTCCTGCTCAGAGGAGGTCAGGCAGAGCTAACTGCCCAGGACTGTGTCCATCTGGGTTTGGAATCTTCAAGGAGAGAGACTCCAAAACATATCTGGATACCTATGCCAGTGCTCCATCACTCTCACAGCAAAAAATCTTTTCTTACTTTCAGGCAGAATTCCACGTGTTTCCGTTCTTTGCCCGTTGTCTCTTGTCTTGGCACTGTTATACCCCTGAGAAAAGCATTTTTATTTAAATTGAGTCATTTTGGTTGGAAAAGACCTCTGATTCTGTGATTTAACCCCTGCTATCAGGGATTTATAAACATTGATCAGACTCCCCTGAACTACTTCTTCTGCAGGATGAACAATCCCAGCCTTTCCCCAAGGGATCACAAAATCATAGAATCATAGGATGGTAAGGTTGGAAGGGACCTCAAGGATCATCCAGTTCCAACCCCTTGCCATAGGCAGGGACACCTCCCACTAGCACAGGTTACTCAAGGCCTCGTCCAACCTGGCCTTGAACACCTCCAGGGAGGGAGCAGCCACAACCTCCCTGGGCAA
>WBNM01032726.1:2660-16696 GCA_013399055.1 Ramphastos sulfuratus | reverse complement strand
CCTGATATTCTGTGATTCTGTTTTCAGGAGCTGATAATTAGCTTCCAGGATAACTCCACTACATTAAACTCGGATGCTCTCTTCAGAAAGTTGAAGAGTGCATTATCTATAGAGCGGATACACTCAGCTCCTTTAGCACGACCTGCAACCATCCCTTGCCAAGGAGAGCTGCGCTGTCAGCATGGTTCTTCTGTGGTCTTGTCCTCTTCGGAAGTACAGATTACTGGTACAAATTCTTACAGGAATTTTGGGAGTATCTAACTAGAAATTACACTGAGAGTAGTCACAGTCTTTGACACATGGATTCCACATCCAAGAGCAGCAGCGGCAGTTTCCAAGAAGGACCTGACTCAGGATGCTACACACATCTGTGGTATTGCTCAGGTTCCGTTTTCTGCTTGCCCCAGTATCCTTGACCACCGCAAACTTTCCAGATGAAGTAGGTATGCAAGCTGCAACTTTTGCTGAATTGGAGTGTCAGGTCAATTCAACTGCAGTTCTGTTTTAAGCTCCTGTAGCTATACTGTTACAAACACATAGTTTATAAGTCTCTAGATTGCAACTTATTGTATCACTTAATGGCAGCTCTGACAACCCATGTACATAGCCCTCTCCCACCACGTTCCTAGGGCTTTTCAAATCTTATCATAACTATGGTGGGTCTTAGCCTTCTCTGTACTTCCTAATTCTTCTAATTTTCCTTCTGCTAGTGATCTTATACTGACTGGAAGTTTTCTTTCCTGTTTGAAGAATACACTACTTTTGCTGTCCAGGATATGTACCACATATCCTGCTTGGTCCTGCATTACTGGTTTTGCACGGTTTTATAGAATCATAGAATGGTAAGGTTGGAAGGGACCTCAAAGATCATCCAGTTCCAACCCCCTGCCATAGGCAAGGACACTTCCCACTAGTACAGGTCACTCAAGGCCTCATCCAACCTGGCCTTCAACACCTCCAGGGAGGGAGCAGTCACAACCACCCTGGGCAACCTGTGCCAGTGTCTCACCACTCTCACTGCAAATAATTTCTTTCTAACATCCAGTTTCGATCTCCCTTATGCCAGTTTAAACCCATTGCCCCTTGTCCTGTCATTGCAAGACCTGGCCAATAGTCCCTCCCCAGCCTTCCTGTAGGCCCCTTTCAGATATTGGAAGGCCACTCCAAGCTCTCCTGGAAGCCTTCTCTTCTCCAGGCTGAAGAGCCCCGACTCTCACAGCCTGTCCTCATAGCAGAGCTGCTGCAGCCCTCCATTTGCTAAAAGGGCTAAAAAGCTAAACTGTAAATATTCTTCCTCAGTCTGCTCTGTGTTGCTGAATCTAATCACTTCCTCTTGACTCTAATATCTTTCGATTCATCTTGGCTAACAGAAAATAAGCTTTGCTGGTTGCTGTGTTTGTCTGGGAGATAGAGAGGGGTAGCTATGAGCCCGTGTGGGCAGTTTCCTTTGACTAGGAGAGAGTTTGGATTTCTGCATTATTTCTAATTTGTATGTAATTGTAAATAGTTGTAGATACTTGTAAATGCTGTGTATATACACTTGTACATTTTGCTTTGCTGTAAACATAGCTTCATCTTGCTTCAGTATCTGAAAGGGGCCTACAGAAAGGCTGGGGAGGGACTGTTGACAAGGTCTTGTACTGACAGGACAAGGAGCAATGGGTTTAAANAGCTGTGCCAGGGGAAGTTTAGGCTGGAGGTGAGGAGAAAGTTCTTCACTGAGAGAGTCATTCCCCACTGGAATGGGCTGCCCAGGGAGGTGGTGGAGTCACCGTCCCTGGAGGTGTTCAAGGCAGGTTTGGACGTGGCACTTGGTGCCATGGTCTAGTCTTGAGGTCTGTGGTAATGGGTTGGACTTGATGATCTTTGAGGTCTCTTCCAACCTTGCTGATACTGTGATAGTGTGATACTGTAACTGAGCTACTTTGCTGTTGATGGATGGCAGCAAATAACAAGGCTTTTGGAAACATTTCACCTTGCCTACAAGAGGTCCCAGTCTGTGCTCAACTTGCTAGTCCCTACCAAAATAAAATGGCAAGTTTGTAGTTGGGTGGTTGCTATGGGAGCTGTGTTTTGATTCACTGGTGAAACTAATGCCAAAAGAAACTTATATGCACATCTGAATATCTAAACATTTTGACATATCCCTACAACTTTATCAGGGACACATAATAGTGGAACTGCTCTGAAAAGCTGAGCATGGAGAGTGAGCAGAGGGTGAGCAGGGAGCTGAGAGGATGGCAAGACTGGCAGAAGCACAGTCTCATGACAGGAGCCTATTCCCATAGCATGCAAGCAAGATGGATAGAGCAAGTTCAGTGGCAGCAGCCAGAGTCAGACACAGTGCACCAATGACTGGACATATCTGTAGGGATGAGGTAGGTCTGATGTCAAGTCAAAATATTAGACTGGTGAGGAAAGGTGAGGAGGTGAGGATCATAACCTTGACCTCAGTGCCAGGCAAGGTTATGGAACAGGTCATCTTGAGTGCCATCACATAGCACCTACAGGATGGCCAAGAGACCAGGCCCAGCCAGCATGGGGTTAGGAGGGACAGGTCCTGCCTGACCAATCTGATCTTTTATGCTCAGGTTACCCTCCTGGTGAGTGCAGGGCAAGCTGTGGATGTAGTCTGCCTGGACTGCAGCAAAGCCTTTGACACCATCTGCCACAACAAGCTCCTGGCAAAGCTGGCAGCTCCTGGCTTGGATAGATTCACTCTAATATGGGTTAAGAACTGGCTGGAGCCCAGAGAGTGGTGGTGAATGGTGCCACATCCAGTTGGCAGCTGTCACCAGTGGTGTGCCCTAGGGATCAGTGCTGGGCCCAGTCCTGTTCAATATCTTTATTGATGATCTGGATCAGGGGATTGAGTCCAGCATCAGTAAGTGTGCAGATGACACCAAGTTAGGAGGGTAGGAGGGCCCTGCAGAGGGACCTGGACAGGCTGGATGGGTGGGCAGAGGCCAATGGGATGAGACTGAACAAGGCTAAGTGCAGGGTTCTACACNGAGAGGTGGTGGAGTTGCCGTCCCTGGAGGTGTTCAAGCAAAGCCTGGATGGGGCACTTAGTGCCATGGTCTGGTTGATTGGCTAGAACTGGGTGCTAGGTTGGGCTGGGTGAGCTTGGAGGTCTTTTCCAACCTGGTTGATTCTATGATTCTGTGATTCTATGTAGACTAGGGTTATGGGTTAGACGTGGTGATCCTGAGGGGCAGGAAAGCACGAGGGCTGGCCCAGTATACCTGCAGGAAAGCACTGGCAACAAGGGCCTGATCCTGAGCACAGCTCCCAAGGCAAGGGCTGCCCTAGGAAAACTTCTATGGGCAGTTTTCACAGGAGCTCAATCCAAGGATACCCAGCTGCGCCTATCAAATCCGACCTTGAACACAGCTTCCTAGAATGGGAGAAGCTGTTTACAGCACCACTTGGTACACTCTGCGCCCTGGCAGCTTTCTCCTAACTATCATTGGGAAAACAATATCATTTTCTGTTCTTCGATATTGGTTCCCACACTCTGCACCTGGCTGTGTGGGGTGATATCACTGGGAGCACAGGACTAGACCTGGGCTCCCATCAGGCTGCAATAGTTTTGTCTTCAAACTTCAGAGAAGTTTGGGCTTGCAACATCACCAGTCCAGCACTTTTCCCAGCCAAATAGGTAGAAATGTGAATAGGTAGGGAGGCTATTTCCATGCAATGTCCCCACTGAATCTCAAACTATGCCCTCAATATGCTGAAAATGTAAAGAAGAGTCTCTAACTTACTAATACACAACTGCACTAGAGAAACCTGCTAGCCTCTGGCAGGTATCATTCAGGTAGTACTCCATTCCTAGAAGGCAGTAGATGCACATGTTCTCCATGATTTATGCTGCTGCTTTAATAATTTCTTGCTACATTTTTTTCCCCTTGTAAAAGCTACATTCATTTTCCAGATAACCACAGGAGAAGAGCTCTTGGCCAACATAAAAAAAATTTACAAGCCTGTACCACTTATGAGAGGAGCATGGAAGCTGATGTGAAAGCTCTCAACACAGACTGTGTGGTCAGTAGAGCCTCTGCCTCTAAAGGTGTAACTGGCAAGTAGCTAGATAAATTCTGAGAGCTGGTGTTCTCCTGCACCCAAATTATTTGAATGTATCGTGACACATTTAAGGATGTATTTAGAGAAGGCTGGAAAGAGAAGACAAAAACATAGGAGAGATGAAGACAGTGCATTACACATTTGCTGCCTCCTTCAGAGAAATACACACCAAGCTGTGTATGGGCAGTGGGGAAGATCTCCCTCCAGCACAGGTTACACAGGTTCAAATGGGGATTAATAGGATCAGCTGAAGACAGCTTGTATCACACAGGTAAGAGATAAAGATATGGATATTAGGAGGAAGTTCTTGACAGAGAGAGTGATTGGCATTGGAATGGGCTGCCCAGGGAGGTGGTGGACTCACTGTCCCTGGAGGTGTTCAAGAAAAGACTGGATGGGGCACTTAGTGCCATGGTCTAGTTCATTGGCCAGGGCTGTGTGATAGGTTGGACTGGATGATCTTGGAGGTCTCTTCCAACCTGGTTGATTCTATGATTCTATGAGAGCTGTATCTATAGTGGTCCTTCTAGAAACCCTTAGGAATGGGCACAGAATCACAGAATGTCAGGGGCTGGAAGGGACCCTGAAACCTCATCCAGTCCAACCCCCCCTGCCAGTGCAGGATCTCCTATATCAGATCACACAGGAACACATCCAGGTGGATTTTGAATATCTCCAGAGAGGGAGACTTCACAAGCGCCCTGTGCAGTCTGTTTCAGGGCTCTGTCACCCTCACAGAGAAAAAAAAATCCTCCCCATGTTTCCATGGAACTTTCTATGCCTCAGCTTCCACCCATTGCCCCTTGTGCTGTCACCCATCAGAGCCTGGCTCCTGGCATTCACCTTTACATAGTTATAAATATTGATGAGGTCACCGCTCTTATCTATTACCCCTCTGTCAGCCTGCACATTTAGGAGCTGTACAAGCAGACTCCAAGTCACTTTCCTGTGAGTTTTCAAATTGTGATAACCAATTTTTTTCCTGAGTTATGGAGAAATTTTATCCTTGTAAAAGATGGATATGCTTTAAAACGTCTGCCTTATCACTAAAATAAGGTGCATTCCGTGTGGGACACTTGCAGCAAACCATGTCCTTCAGCACCTCCCCTGCTCCGAGTCACAAGGCTTTGGGAGATCTTGAGAACAGGGACAGTGGGGATATGTACTTGGCTCAGATAGTCTGATGTCAGCTCAATATAAGAAATCAGTGGGAGACAAGGATTTATTTTTTGTTCATAATTTTTTAATATTTGTTTACTTCAGGAATTTGAGCTTTTAAATGCTATGGGTTTGTCCATTAGAAGGGGTTAAAAACTAGAGTCATTTAAAACATGAAATTGTACAAGATTTTAGCTCACAGCCAAGGGTAAACAGCTTGTTCCTTGCAGAGTGGGTATCCTTGAAAGCACAGTCCCTGTGTAGAATCTTGTGAAAGGGCAGTGCAACACCAGAAAAAAGCCCAGCTATTAAGCTGCTGTATTTGCAAGAGTCCACACAGAACCACCTCATCAGGGAAGCACAATCCAGGCTAGATCAACTCTGTTGCAAATGGAAATAAAGTTTCTGGAATCATTGCTGGATAAATCCATAAATCCAGGCTCCCACCATCACAGACAACAATATAAAAGAGTTTTTAAGTCTCCACAAGCCACAAAATTCTTCCCAACACTCTGTAACATGTCTGTGACCTATGGTGAGAAAGAACAAAACCCACAAAGACTCCACTGTGCTGAGGCAGTAGGGCAGGCAGGATCCATTCCACCACCAACATCTTTGGCCTCTGCAGAGCTAATGGTCCTTGGAGATGAGTATTTTATAAATTTGTCTTGGGTTGTACCTCTTTTTATCTGAAAAAAAAAAGTTAGCTAAATCAATTTCCCCTTCTGCCAGGTACCTAAAATATGCTGTAAAAGAAGCCCAAATATTGCATTTCACTCGGAAAAGAACATTAACTAGCCACAAGTCTCCACAACTATTTGCCTTTTCTCTTAGCTTTGTTAACTACTACTTTGTTTCCCAGAGGAGCTGTGCCTGAGTGAACAATTAAGACAGATACAGGTATTGATGTTATACTGAAGTATCCCCTGTGAGTAGCAACCAAAGACAACATTCCTCAGTCTATGTTACAAACTGTATTTGTGAAAAACAGTCAAGAAATGTGTTTGAGACACAAACCTGTGATTTTTTTTTTTTTTTTTAAGCTCCCAAATTTGGAGTGAAGCCTAAATGTGGATTTTGCCCTCTACAAGAAGTCCCACGAGCATTTGGTTGGTTGGTGTTTGGTTTGTTTCCGTTCTTCCTACATGATAAATCACACCCACGGTCACATGCAACACAGCACATATTTTTATTACATTTGCAAAAGGAAGGCATCAACAACAGCAGGAAAAGATTGGTTCCAGAAAGATGCAGAGCCAATTTGGACTTGGCAGGCAACTGTTGTTTTAAAAGCGGCCTGACAGACCTCCCAAAATATAACAAATACGGTATCAGAAAATGCTGAAATCAGAACTTTGGTTTGTTGTAAAATTTCAGGGTATTATTTTTCCCTTCATTGCAGTTTTGCTGTCTAGTATATATACTATTTTCTTTAAAAGCTCTGAATCCTGCTGCTCTCAGTAGGAGCTGCGTATTATGGCAGTGTTGTTGGAAGTCTGACTTAGAGTGACTGCAATGTTTTTGTAGGGTGTCAACTTCCAAGTCATCATTAATGTTTACTGCCTCAATAGCAGCTTGCATTGCTATAGTAACCCTTAAAAGAGCATTCCTAACAGAAAACTGAAATGAAAGTAAGCCATATTTTTAACAAGCACTCATGACACAGGTCATGTTCCTGGGCTGTTTCAGAGTAATTTATATTTCAAACAGAGGTGACCTAAAGAAAAAGAGGGTCTCTCATACTAACATATCAGTTTTATATAGTGCTGCATGATGAGATGTGACAGAACTTGGATAGATGCTCCCACTTAAAAGATATATATGGATATATAGATGTATAGATATATATATATAAAACTTCTGTCAGCTCCAGCTGAAGTAAGTATGGGAAGCAGCATAAAAAAATGAGATTTCTTGCCAGAAAACTTTTTTTTTTTAAAGGAATTCTCTAGCTATTAGTACAGAAGCTAAGTCTACTATCTATTTACATCTAGGCCCAGTTAAAGTAAACAAAATGTCTTTTGAGTTTTTAGTGCCATGGACTGTAGAGAAATCATTGATATAGTTGCTTATAGCCTATAGCATCACTTCCTCAGAGTGAGCTACAGTACACACAGTAACCAATTTCCCAAGCAGAAGCAAACTGGTTTAAACCTTGTGTATTTTTTTATAGTCAGATATACATAAATGACTTTGTCCTGTTTCTCTACTACTTCACAATTTACTTCACAGAGCAGTAGCCCTTGCATTCACCAGGAAAACTCTGAATCCATTCTGCAAACCATTTGTTTCCTCATAACAGCAGTGTGTTCTTCCAAGTTGCTTGCAATGCCACAGCTGAAGGGAGGTGATTGAGTTTTCTCAGATGTATTAAATGTCAATAATCTTATGACATTGCAAATGTCTTTCAAAAGTCTTTCACATCAGTCACGACAAAGTGAACCACAAAGTCTAATTTGACTTGTGAAAATAACACCTTCTGACAAGCAGCAAGAGGAAGCTTTCTGTGAAGAAAACTTCAGCAATCAGGGAGTTTAGAGGAATGATCAAAGTGTGAGAAGTCATATATTAATTAGGATCTTACAAGTACTTTACCAATTTTATTTTGTTGAAACTTGTAAACTTTCCTGCCAGTAAAAAAGAGGCCCTCCATTTAAGAAAGACATTGAGGTGCTTGAAGGTGTCCAGAGAAGGGCACCAAGACTGGTGAGGGGCCTGGAGCACAGCCCTGTGAGGAGAGGCTGAGGGAGCTGGGGGTGTGCAGCCTGCAGAAGAGGAGGCTCAGGGCAGACCTCATTGCTCTCTACAACTACCTGAAAGGAGGTTGTAGCCAGGTGGGATTGGTCTCTTCTCCCAGGCACCCAGTGACAGAACAAGAGTACACAGCCTCAACCTGTGCCAGGGAAGGTTTAGGCTGGATGTTAGGAAGAAGTTCTTCACAGCAAGAGTGATTAGCATTGGAACGGGCTGCCTGGGAAGGAGGTGAAGTCACCATCCCTGGAAATGTTTAAGAGGAGGCTGCATGAGGCATTTAGTGCCATGGTTTAGTTAATTAGAAGGGTTAGGTGACAGGTTAGACTAGGTGATCTCAAAGGACTTTTCCAATCTGGTAAATTCTGTGATTTGGTGACATGGTCAATTCACAGAGTGAATGCTGAATCTCTAAGACCTCAGTTATCTAGGATGGAAATATTTCAGGTGAAAGAGAAATCATCCTGGGCTGTTAAAGCCCAGTATCCTGAAGACAACTCATTAAAGATCTGTTCTTTTCTCACTTTCCACCTATAGAAAGGAAAATGAGGTGACCTAGTGAAAGCAGGCTGTTGAGCTTGCGTTTTTAACAGCAATCATACTGAAGTATTGTTTCTGTTCTTCTGTATCCAGTATAGTCAAGTCTGTGTCTTCTAGGGCTCAGATGGGCTCCCATAAATTTAATCTCAGTCAAAAGAGTACCAAAGATCACTGCTTTTCTCTCAAGTTATCACAAAGCTGAGTCTCCATTTTCTGGTGCAGGTCAGGAACACATAATTGGAGTTTGCATAACTATCTTCTATGTTCCTTTCTGTAAATTAAAACCAAATTAGTTAATTCTGTATCAAATTTTTTTTTTTTAAAAATGGAAATAGGAATGTGTCAATTTGAACAAAATATTGCTAGCCAAATAGTGTAAAACTTAAAATAAATCAAATTCTATATATGTGGGAAGAGATGGGTCAGTACAGATGGTCTACAAATGTGCATCTGCCACTAATGTGGAGATGTGTCCACTGATGAAGGCTGGTACAAAGGTTGCATTTGATGAGCCAAGGCTAGAGAATGATGAAGTAAAGATGTTCTGTTTGCAAGGTATGAAAGGAAAATGCAGAAGCAGGAGTTGCCAATAAATCAGCAAAGCTACCAAGAAGGCAAGTATCTCCTACAAGAACATGCTGCTTTAGAGAATCTGGCTGAAAGGAAACCAGATAATCCTAGCTGGAGATGTTGTTCCAAGGAATTAGGGAGAAGAGAACCAGACAATAAGCAAAGGTAGTACATTGCTGTCTTACATAAAAAGAGCAGGAATAGCTCTAAGAAATGCTGAGAAATAAGCAAAGGGCTAGGGCAAAGCATAGTGAAAAGTAAAGAGGATTGAATGATTGTTCTCCTTACAGCACATTACACATGACTAACATCTAAATACCAGAAACATTAATTCTCTCTGCATGACCTAAGGAGATCTCTGTACTCTTCTTGAGTTGCCTGTCCCCACTTCCAAGGGTGGAAACTCTCCTCTTTTTTTTCCTGAGGCCCAGCAAAAGCTCCCTGTTCAGCCAGTCTGATTGTCTCTCCTGCCAACTGGTCACACAGAACTTGGGGCCAGGCTGCTCCCGCAACTTCAGGACTCCCTTCCTGAAGAATGGCCACACCTCCTGCATGCCTTTGCCCTTCAGGACACTCTCCCAAGGGACCCTCTTAACCAGTGTCCAGAAAAGGACAAAGTCTGCCCTCCAGACAGATTTTGGTAGTGGTTTTGCTGACTCCCCTCCTTTCTTCATCAACAATTGAGAACTCTGTCATCTCATGGTCATGAAGCTCAAGGGGGGCTCCAACCACCCCATCTCCCACCACTCCTTCTCTCTTTGTAAAGAACAACTCAAGCAAGGCACCTCCCCTGGCAGGCTCACTCACCAGCTGTGTCAGCAAGTTCTCTTCCACACATTCCAGGAATCACCTTGACTCTTTCCATTCTGCTGTGTTGCTATTTCCAGCACACATCTGGTAAGTGGAGTCCACCATGAGAACAAGGGCTAGCAACTGGGAGACTTCTGCCAGACACTAGCAGAAAGTTTCATCTACCCCTTCATCATGGTTGGGCTGTCTGTAACAGACTTCCACCAGGACATCTGCTGTGTTGACACACCCTCTCATTCTTACACAGAAGTACTTGACCTCATTGTCACAGCTGTTGGGCTCCACACCATCAAAACACTCCCTAACATAAGGAGCCTCCCCATCACCTCTCTCCTTCCTTGTCTATGCCCTCTCAAGAGCTTACAGCCATCCATTGTGACACTCCAATCATGAGAGTCAACCCACCATGTTGCTGTGATAGTGACTGAGTCATAGAATGACTTCCAGACCCTCTTGTTTGTTACCCAAATAAAGAGTTGGTAGTGGGATAAGAAGGTTATTAGAAGTAATGAACATGGATTCACCAAGGGGAATTCCTGTCTGACTAACCCAACAGGCTTCTAGGAAGGCATAACTGGATGGATAGAGGGCAGTGGGCATTGTCTGCCTTGACTTCAGCAAGGCTTTTGACAGTTTCCCACAGCATCCTCACAGGCACGCTTGGGAAGTGTGGGTTAGATGAATGGGCAGTGGGTGGACTGAGAACTCCCTGAAACATGGAGCTTGGAGGGCTGTGGTCAGTAGGACTGAATCTAGTTGAATGTCTGTAACAAGTGGTCGGTACTGGGTCCAGTCCTGTTCAGTACATTCACCAACAACCTTGGTGAATGCACTGAGTGAAGCAGCAAGTTTGGTGATGATGCAAAACTGGGAGGGGTGGATGAGTCCAGAAGGCTGTGGCTGCCATGCAGTGTGACCTGGACAGGCTGGAGAGCTGGGCAGAGGGGGACCTCATGAAGTTCGACAACATGCACTTAGAGAAGAATAACTCTGTGTACTCTCCAGTGTTTGTCAGCCAGCCTCATAGACTTAGGTATGCAGCAGGTGGTGCAGCAGGTTACTAATAGGTTTGTTTTGCTCTCCATTTCTATTTTTCATCTCAGGGGGCTGGATAACCAGCAAACAACAGGTCTTACTATTATAGACTGAGACACAGAAGGTATTGAGAATCTCAGCCTTTTGTTCACCTTTTACAACTATGTTCCCCTTTGCATCCAACAAAGGACAGAGATTCCCCCTAGTTCTCCTTTTGTTACTAATATATTTGTAGAAGCATTTCCTGTTCTCTTTGACAAGTTAACTTTCAGGTGGGCTTTGCCATTGCCATTCTAATTTTCTCCCTGTATAGCCTCACAACAACTTTACTGTCCTCCCAAGTGGCCTGACCCTTCTTCCCATTACCATAAATTCTCTTTTTTGTTCTAAGCTGCAACCAAGCCTCTGTTCAGGCAGGTCATTTGGAGCAACTTAGAGAAAAATAAAAAAAAAAAAAAAAGAGATAGCATAAGATCCCGTGGGTTTTCACACCAAGTCTAAGTTTCATTTAACTGAAAGGAGCAAGGCTGTTTATAAAACTATTTAGACACAACAATCATGGCATTTTTAGCAGAGTCTGCAAAGACAGATAAGCAGGTCAACTGTCAAACTCCAGTTAACAATCCGTACATGGCAGCAGTGATGGGGCAGAACTCAGAAGAGGCTCACATGTTTACATGCTAAATATTACACAGCCTCAAAGTCAGGTGGCAGCTGTGAACTTAAGAAAACAGAGCCAGAATTTATAATGTGCACAAACAGAAGGAGCTGCAGCCAGCCCACATGAAACACTGCCAAGAAGGATGCATCTGTAATTCTCCATCTCTTGGACATAGCACCTCTCCAGGGAAGAAGCACTCCACGGCCAAAAATCCCTTCCTGTAGGCAGGAATGTGCATGCACATGCACTGGTGTCCAGGCCATGGATACTGGTTACTGGTCCTTTGAGACAGAGGTGGTAATCTCTCACTGTTTGCAATGTAGCCTTGCAGTCAGAGAACATGGCTTGGGTATCGGCCTTTTGTCACCTCGATGGCTGGACAAACAAAACACTGCTTACTTCTTGACCATGCCTGGGAGCAGTGTACTCTTTCAGCCATGGTGATACTGTCTACCACCATGTTCTTTGCTCAGACAACTTTATAGTCCTGGTCGACCACACCAGTGACAAAGCACTAGGTTTCAGTGACAGAAATGCCCCTTCAGCTTCGACTAAAATCTAATGGCCATTGAGACAGGCACAGGGGTGCTAGGAACAGAGGCATGGTGTAAGCTGCACACCATGACCACATTCTCTATGTCATAAAAGCATGCCTACCCTCCATGCTAGCACACATTCACAGACAGGTCTGAGGCAAACTGCAGCTGCAGGTGATTTGAGATACAAAAAAACCTGCTGAACTGCTCCACAATGTGTTTTTTGTTTTGGAAGGGAAGCCTGTGTTGTACTGATGACAACATTGGACAGGTAGAGCTTCAGGGCTGGAGAGCTGCAGTGCTGTAATTGTAAGGCATGATCATGGAAATGCTAAAATTCACCATTTCTTCCTGAAGTATCTATGCTGGAAACGTGCCAGAGGTAAAGTACTGTGGGAAGATATCCTTTGTCCACCATATACTATCAGTCATCAGCTAAGAGAGAGGATAGCTTTGTTAGCAAATTTCACAAAAGACAATAAAAAATAGCTGAGCTTACATCACACTGCAGCTATTTAAGGAGCAGACTGAGAGAGCTGTTATACCTCAGATGAGCAGCAATAGTTCTTAGACTTCAATCACTGCTAAATGACTGAACATTGTATCAGTTTAAATCCCTGGGCCTCCACCAACTAGCTTTCAATAAAAAAAAAATTAAAAAAAAAACAAAAAACCAAAAAAAAAAAAACTATTCAAGCCTGTTCTTGGTTCTAGAAGAAACTCTTTCCAAGACAGTTTTGAGGTCTGTTGATGATCTAACATTTGGGTACTGTGGCAATTAACACGTGCACTGCATTTCCCAGAGGTATGCCTAGAGCTATAGTGAAATGAACTATAGACTGTAATTTAAGAATTTAAAATAAAAGGATGGGGTTTTGCTTCAGATATTCTGTGATCTTTATCTTTAACTGAATTTATAAAAAAGTAGTGGTCAGCAAGTCCAAGTCACATGATAAACTTGGCTGAGAAGTCCAAAGGCTGAAGTACAAATTCTTCCTTCATGTTTTCTTTGACATACTTTGCCTTCTCCAGTTGACAGCAGTAAAGCTTCACTGAACATATATTTTCTGGGCCAGTTTTCCATTAATTTTTATTCAAATATATTCCAAAGTGAGGACTCTCTAGGGAGAATCTGAGTGTTTGAACAACTACTTCATTCCTGTCAGCCTCTTTTTAACACTAAGGCTCAAGCTTTTAAGTCCTCTTACATTCAGTTCCCTATTGTGTGTCTGTAACATCTGTAGCAGTGCGGGGAAGTGCACAAGAGCAGACAGTTTACCTTATGGCAAATTCCAGGGCAGTATTTAAAGTTCAGATGAAATTTCAACATTCAGAGTGGAAGGTTTAAGGGGGAAAAAAAAAAAAAAAAATCCCAGGTCTGTCAGTGAAAAGTTTAGTTATGGACAAGATGACACACACAGAGAGACATAGCAAAGCCTACAAAGTCAGCAACACCGCTGTGGAAGCACATTCCAATAAAATTTTAAAAGATTACTTTAATAATAAACCATGCATTCCTGAGCAAGCCAGTGCAAGATTAGCTACCACATTGCTGCAAGCATGTTTTTCAAAAACTGTTATTGATACTTCTTTCAAGGCATTCATGAGCCTTGATGTCTTCAAAAGGCCTCTGAGCTTTGGTGTTTTCATTTCAGGCTGCTACCGCAGTTTCCACCCAGGCTAGAATCTCAGTGGCCATAATGACAGATTGTGGTTTGGGCAGAGTTAATGTTCAGAAAGCAACAGGAAAAAAAAACTCAGAAGTGAAGGTTTCCAGGTGTAACTTCCAGATAATTTTAGACTTGCTGAAAACCAGCTTGTTTTGGGGTGGTGCTAAGGTACTGTTCTGCACAATGTGCCGTTAATTCTAAACAAATTATAAATAAATA
>WBNM01032725.1:0-14319 GCA_013399055.1 Ramphastos sulfuratus | reverse complement strand
GGCCCAGTTCTATTCAACATCTTGATTGATGACTTTGATGAGAGAATTGAGTCTACCATTAGCAAATTCATGGATGACACCAGGCTGGGGCAGGGAGAGTCAATCTGCTAAAAGGTGATTTAGTTGGGGCAATTAATAACGCAGGAATTATAAAATACGTAGTTATTTCCAAAAAGCCTTGTCCACAAACTACATAAAAAATAGTTAAATTTGGATTCTAATTCAGTCAGGAAAATCTTCACAAGGATGCTTATGGGAAATTCATTAATTTAGGAGAATCAGAAAATTGGAAAACTTTAGCCGCAAAATGGCTTTGCCCCACTTACAAATAACAGGCAGCCCAGAGCACTAGGGAATGTCTGTGCTACTCATGGCAGTCCAATAGGAATTTCAAGATAGTCCCTGGTTCATTTGTGGCAGCGATGGAGCTGATTAGCATCTTGATAGCCATTGAGAGGCTTCTAGATCTTCCCAGGCTCTACCAGGGTGCTGGGAAAGTGGCAGATGATCTCTGACCTGATCCTGGCTCCTCTTGGCATGGAGGTTTGCAAGGGTGCAGGTAGGATCTCTTGCAGATGTGCAAATAGCATGATGTCAGTGGCACTTCTTACCACGTCATGAGGCACTTAATGCCTTCTCCTGGTAAACTTGAAGCACTCAAGGGCTTTCTGAGTTTCAGCCATCAATTATGGTTTATGAAATAGGTAAGTACTTTGATAATACAAGTGTATTTGTCTCCAGTCCTACAAAAAGCACTTCATCCCCAAGCCACACACACTTTGAATTGCTTCTATCACATGCAGTTTCTCTTACTTGCCTAACAAATCCCGGTTTTTGTACAGGCAAACACATACAACAGGAGAACTTAGGCCCATGAAAATTTACCATCAGAAATTTTTCCGAAAGGTAGAAACCATGGGCCAATGTCTTTCAAACAGTTATGAAATCTGGACCCTCCTCTTTGGGTGAAGATGAACCACTAAATTAAGGAAAAAGTAAACAAAGCACCTCTTCCTCTTACAAAGAAAGCAGCAGCTGCCACTGCATCCTGTGGAAATTTTCATCCTCAGGATATACATGTAAGCTCTAGGTCCAAAGCGACCTGGAGAAACCTCCCAATCAAGGTTAGCCTCAAGATAGGCATCAAGCTCTTGGTCTTGAAATGTATGATTTTGACATACACAGGAAAAAAACCCCAAGCAGATCTCTAACTGAGAAAACAACACAGAAAATGACAAAATAACCTCTTATCACTGTCTGGATAGCTTAATAACCATTCTTGGATAGCACTCAGCAACTGAAGTCTAAAGAAAGGGTGCAGGAACTGGACAATAAAAATTTGATGTTTCTCACTGGATGCTCATCCAGTTCTCAGTATCATAAGCTGCAAACTGCATCAGAGCAAACATTCAGCAAAAAGATTGTGCTGGTTTAAGGTTAATTGGAATATTTTAATAGAGAAAATTATATTATAGGCTGTGAAAAGGAAACAATGGTGATGTCTACTTCACTCATAGGCTTGCTGAGATATTTAGGAATAAGTACTCAAAACGAAAGATAAGTCAGTCGAGCTTGTCGCAGTCTCTGGGGCACAGCGTCTGGGGCTGTACAGCAGCTTCTGAACTTCTCTCTGCTGATTGATTTCACCAACCACTTTTTCTTCTAATTCCTCCTCTNGAGGTGTCCCTGCCTATGGCAGGGGTTTGGAACTAGACGATCTTTGAGGTCCCTTCCAACCTAAACCATTCTATGACTCTATGATTATTCTAGATTTGATCCAAACATTAAAAATACTGTGCTGCTCTATTAAACATCTTCATAGCCTGATAGAGATTCAACAAAAGTAACAAACTATTCGGAATTCTTCTGTGATAACATTTGATGTCTTTGGTAAATAAATGGTCACATCTAAACACTATACCATTATAGAAAAAAAAAACAGCAACAAACAAAAAACCCTAGTGTGATCTATGTCTTCCAATACATAAATGCAAACCAAGTCATGTTGCATACAAGTAACAACAAAAATTTCTTCCGTGAAGAGACACTGCTACCTTACCAGTTTTAAATGCTAACAAGATTTAAAGCTCTAGTGCTGTGCTTCCATGCTACACATGGCCCCTCTTACATTACACTAGTAAAAGAAGAAAATCTTTATGCATGGTTGCTCCTGCCTCATTAGATTCTTGTTCTTTTTGTACATGGAAATGTACTTCTCCTATGTTGAAACCGATTCTGACTTAAGAGGGATCTTGGGAAGACAAATACCCAGATAGAGACTCACGGCCTCCCTTCGTGCCATGACCTTGCTGGACACAAATATGTATGTAGCGAACTTCACCACTGCTCACTGTAACAAAGGAAAATGAGTGTGACTGGTGGAAACTACAGTGTTTATCTGAAGGGGGCTTACAGGAAGGCTGGGGAGTGACTATTTACAAGGTCTTGTAATGACAGGACTAGGGGCAATGGGTTTAAACTGGAAGAGGGAAGATTTAGACTAGACATTAGGAGGAAGTTCTTTCCAGTGAGGGTGGTGAGACACTGGAATAGGTTGCCCACCAAGGTTGTGGCTGCTCCCTCCCTGGAGGTGTTCAAGGCCAGGTTGGACGAGGCCTTGAGTCATCTGTACTAGTGGGAGGTGTCCCTGCCTATGGCAGGGGGTTGGAACTAGATGATCCTTGAGGTCCCTTCCAACGTTGCCATTCTCTGATTCTATAATTCAAAAGTAACAGTGGAAGAACTACTGAGCTCACAGACCCATAATGAAAAGTAACATGAAGAAAACAGTAACAGCAGATAAAACAGATTGGGATAGGACAGTATAACTGAAAATTATTTTGTGACCCCAGCAACACTCAGGAGATTCCAGACACAAACCCTCTAATGAGTAGAGCAAATGGTAGGGAAAGCCTTCAAAAGCCTTAAGAAAGGCCACCAACAGACTTACTTGCAATGTTAACCACTGGGGCCTGATGAGAGGTAGCACGAGTGCCCTACTCCTGCTGCTGGGACCCAGAAACAAAGCAAGCTGTGTGGAACGTCCTGAGTTGGAGTTGGGGAAGCACTATCCCACTCTGAGCAACAGGAATCAGCATGTGTGCTCTCCTCCACTCTCCTGTAGTGTCTAGCTGTGGGCAGGTAAGTATTAACTGGTCATCAGTGCACGTTTTCCACTTGTTATTCCAACAGTTGAAGCAGCTTTGTTTAGTATTAATTGTTAAAGCAATAATCTTATTTAAAACAGTAGTTGAATTGAGCAAGGACTTGTTTCCTTAGCATACCACCACCCACAATGACTAGTCACCTTGAAAGCTGGTGTTTGATGCGTGGATAAACAGCACTAAGAGTACTTACTGCTGCCAATCAATCCCTGTGTGCTAGTGTCAGGGCTGCCCTGGCAATCTAATTCATAATTCAAGTCACTTATTCTCAAAATACATTTCCTTGAAGAACTCTGGAGCAGATTTTAAAGATTAAGATGGGAAAGGATAAAGACAGAGGTCTAGTATCTGTCAAACTTTGAAACTTGACTAAAGAACCTATCTGGAGAAACTAAGCGCCAGAATGCTTTTAAAAAACAAAACAACCCAAACCAACCAAACAAAGCACAAATAACTGTGTAGGTAATTTTAACTGTTACACATTCTTTTCCTTAAAATACCAACATTGTGATGGATCTCATTTTCAGTTATTGTAATTTTAAAAAATCATATATAGAAAGAGTTTTCAAGGAAACCAGTTATGGAGATTGTTGTGTCCAAGTATTATGGAACTTCAGATACTCGCTTTGTAATGAGTAAGTCTTAAAAGTGTTCCTTTGGTGCCAACTTTACATACAAAAAAACATAACTCACAAACCCACTATAAATAAATATGAAACTCATAAAACAACTGCAATGCTATCGCTGCATTTTGACAAACTACTACGAAAGCCCAAACCTCAATGAGCGGGACAAAAGGGACACTCCTTCCAGGATTCCTAACCATTCATGGAGTTCTGTCAAATTTGACATCGTTCCCTGCCCAAAAGTTCTTGCAATCAACTACTGAGAAGAAATACTAACAATGCACTTCTGCACAGGAATCTGAAATTAATGGAGAAAATAAAAGAGTGAAAGGCACTTTCTAGAATTAAAGAATGCAAAGGGCTCAAGGACACAGAGCAGAAAGGTTTGCAGATGAGATGCTATTTTTGGAGACTAAGAATAGGTGGTGATGGTGAAAAGGACATAACATGAATTATGTGAACAGAAGAAGAGTAGATAATTGAAATAATGTAAACCACCTAAATTACATCCTGAAATGACTTTCACCAAGCTAACAATGAAGTAAGGGCATTAATCCCAGGCTCAGGAAAGTAATTAGGCATGATTCCCAGACCTTCACTGGAAGTTTGACACCTAAGCATTCCATTTTAATGACTGAGTTTCAGTACTATTCAAAACCAAGTTAAATGCAATCTATGGATCTGCTGTGAGTTAAGTATTTACTGGCATATTTAAGTGTATTGGCTATCCTTGAAACTCTTGACATTTTTAGAACAACAGAAATGATCAAATTTATACAGCTCATACCACTACGTTTATCTCAAAACCCTATGCAATATAAAAATCACAGGTTTTTATGAAAACACCTTTACTATTTGACATTATTTAGCTTTAAGTTATACTTTTTTTGTTGAACTGAAATAATAAAACATATTTATGAAATGTTAAGTGTATCACATACGTAAGAGCCTGGGCCAAGTTTCCCCATCTTGTATCAATTTAATTCCACGAAAGTCCTTGTGGCTGTCAACGTCTATTGCTAGTCTTGTGGTGCCTGGGTATAAACCACATCAAACTGAAAAGTGGCACATACTTTATTTTATGACAGGCAACTCGTAACACCACACTGGAGTTTAGAAAGAAATCTCCTTTTGAAACAACGGCTCTCACAGCAGCAAAGAAACTCCTTGGGATTTTGGACACAAAACAGTAATCCAATAAAGGCACTGCAAATGTTTTTTCCTCCAAAAGACATACAACAGAGGAAGAACAAAGGTTTTCACCACATCAGCCTAAAAAGCAGTTTGTTAACATTATGACCTACAGATTTCACTCAGACCGCTCAAACTTAAATCTAAATTGTTTGACAGCAACATACTTAAGTGAATTTTTAACGTTGTTTCCTCCCCTGACTCGCTTGGGGATGCATTTTATTTCATCAAAACCCCCAAGCCAGGCTGTACTGCCTCCACACCGCTGTGATCAATCGCACAGAATGACACTCAGTGCCCCAATGACGCGGTGGCACGGCTCATGAGCATAAAGGCCAAGCCCGCTGTGGCTCCGGGCACTGCACTGTTCCGCCCCGGCCCCCAGAGCAAGGCAGATCCGGGCTGAGGGCGGGGGCGGCTGGGCCCCCTTCCCCCAGTGCTGCTCTTCCTTCGGCACGGACTAGTGGCCTTAGGCCCCATTTCGGAGCAGACGCAGCCCTTGACGCTACGGCAGCCGCTTTCTCGGCCACTTGGCACTGGTGGCAGCAAGCAGCAAGAGAGAGCCCTGCACTCCTACCCCCGCCCAGTCACCACGGTTAGAACGACACTGCCTCTAGACCCCGGGAAAAAGAGAAGCAGCTCCGGAACAGGCTGCGTGAGAGGAGACGGCGCCTCCCTGACGAGGGCGGTGAGGCCGCTCACGGGGAGCAAGCCCCCGGAGCCGCTTCCCGCCTTCCCCGCCAACAATGGCCGGAGCACATCCGCCCCGAGCCCGCCCTTTCCGCGAGCTCGCGCGTCCGCGCGCGCTGGGGGAGGGGAAGGCAGAGGCAGGGCCTCCGCCTCGACCAGCGCCCCGCGATGCGCGCGCAGCGCCCCCAGCTTCCCGTTTTCTTTCCGCTCTCCGATCCACGCGCGCCTGTGACATCACTGACAGGCGGAGCCAGGAGGAGAGGGGCGGGACCAGCCGCCGGCTCGCGGGGCTGCAGCACCACCTGGCGGGGAGCGCTGCACAGCGGCGCCCGCGGCCCCACAGCGCACCCTAACGTCCCGGGAGGGAAGGGGTCGCCGGACGCGGCGGAGGAAGGGCTCGCCTCGTCGAGGGAGCTCGGCAGCGGCTGGGCGGACGGCAGAGGGTTGAGGGCGCTGGGAGCCAACCGCTCCTTGCCCCGCTGTCCAGTCCGCGCTCCGCCCCGCGGCCGTTCCCCCGGGGCCCGCCCTCACAGGCTCTCAGAAGAACCGCTGCGCCCGGCTGCGCTGCAGTCAATGGCGAGCCGTTCCTCCAGAGGGCGAGACTGAGCACTAGAGGCCGCCTCCCGCTTGCCCTGCGGGGGCGGGCGGGCCGTCGGCTTTGTTTTCAGGGATGCCGAGGCCGTGGCCTCAGCGCCCACAGGGGCGGCCACGAGGAGCCGCTGGGGTGCCCGGGCTGTGAAGGGAATGCCGAACTGCACCCCGCCTCACTCCTTCACCAGCAGCCTCTCCCGTGTCGTGTCTTGGTGTAAAAGCTGCCCCAGCTGGGCTGGCTTTGCCCCTTCTGTGTCTCAGTTTCTCCAGGATGAAACAGCACTTGAAAGGAAGACCTGCTTCGTGCAGAGCTGGACGTGCGAGTCCTACTACTGATGCCTTGCCTGCACACCTAAGCAGAATAGGTGAAGTTCCAAAGTAATCTGAAGGCGATCAGGTTTTTAGAATTATTTCTGCAGTCGCACACGCTGGTGGAAAATTACTGCTTTTACGCTACAGTTATTGCACTTACTTTTTTGCACTTAAAATGGCTAACTGCATGCCTAAATAGTTACATACAGCTGAAAATTAAGCCGGCGAGCTGCTCCTCTGTCATACCTGACATGTCAGAATAAATCATGCTCAGTCGAGACTGATTCTGTTTAACATTAGAAGTATTGTGTAAAATCTGAGATCTGATTAGATTGCCTTGATTTTAATAGTCTTGTGAATAATAGGAGCTTTGTGGATGATGCCAGACAATTGTAACATTTACCCAGGTTCTCAAAGATAGTCAACACTGGCAGAAGCACACGACTGAAACCATAACAGTGTTTGAACCTGAAATCATAACAGTGTTTGAACAGTGATGGTACTGCAGTTTGCTTTGGGGCAGTTGATCACTTTTGTTAGCCTTGAGACAGTCTGAGCTGAGGTCTGATGTTTGAACACAAAAGGAGACTTCAGACAGGACAGAAAATTCTTCAAACTCCTGGATTTCAACACATCTCAAGAGAAGAATGCCTAAAATGAAGCATTTCTGAAACCATTTAAGATATGCTTATTTGGTTTGATGTATTAAATTGAGCCTCAGTGGCCAGATTTGGACAGTTTAATTTTTTCTTTCTGTTTATATAAAAAGATTTTTCTACAAAGTCCATTATATTTTGAGGAATGAAAGCGAAAGATAGGAGGAGGGAGGAAGAATATTAATCCCAGATGCTGGAAGCCAAAGTCAAGCTGTAATCACCATTCCTTTAATTACCAAGAGTGAAAGTCTGGCAGAACATCAGATCTGGGTCTGGAGAATCAGCCTCCTGTCTTGACATCATGACACTCAGAAGAAACTGGCAGAACAGTGAATCAAGACTGTGAAGCCTGAATCATGTTACTGTACAGCTCCTAGTGCCAGGGGAACTTACTTTTAGTTATAGTCCTTTGTTGTTTGGTTTGATACAAATGACCATTTCTATTCTTCCTTAATAAATAAAACTCAAACATAACTGAACCACAGCAATAAAAAAAAAATAATACCTTTTAAAAATCACTTCTCTTTAATTTTCCCTCTAGGATGGTATACTTTTCTAGTTTCATTTACTTTTGGTAATATAACTTTCTTGCATTCATTATTGGAATTTATAGTTTTAATTGAAATGCTAAATGTATTATTTTCCTTGAAGTTTATTATATTTTAATGGCATTTACATGTAAAGTAATTGTGCTTTACATATGTCATTTTTTTCTCTTTTTTATTGCTTGGTGTTTAAAGAGAAAAAATTTGCATTGTTCCATCTTGGTATTGCTCAACTGCTGTGACATTTTCCCACAACTTTTTTTTTGTATTTTACATAGTTTCAAACCAGTTTGAAAGATGGAAAGAAATATCAGAGAGATCAAATTTCAAATTTTTATCAAAATGTGTGGCTAGATAGATACAAGAGACTCAAATGACAGCCCACTATCAGCTTATACAGCTCCTGTGTCAGCAGCTGCCAATGAGCATATAAGTGCTTGTAAATCCAGGCACTGAAAAGATACCTATAGTTAAAGCACATATTGTCTTGCCATGGGGAGCCTGGGGACATTCGGGGGAAAGGAACATAGAGGTGACATGGGCAGGTGTGGAGAAAATACTGAGAGGTGGGGACTGCACGAATGCTGGGAAAGGACTGGAATATAACCAAAAAACACTAAGAGGCAGAAAGTGGGAGTAGGAGATGTTGAAAAGTGTGACCCAGAAGGCCATAGGAAAGTAGGATGTATTAGATCTGCAGAATGTAGGTTTGGTAAACTTAAATCAGAAAAATGCTTTGGAATAGTACTCTTCAGAGATAATAGTCTTGGGGTGATAGGTGAAATCTGTAGAGAAAGTAGGACAAGAAATTTTCACTTCCTTCCCTGAGACACTGTATTTTATAAATTACATTTTTTTCTGTCATGAAAAGCAATTAATCCCTGATCAACAAAATTGAAGAAAAGTACATTCTGAGGGAGGTGATGGGTGGTTCAGTTATTATTCTATGATTTTATAGGATTTGTGTCAGTCGTGTGCTGTTAATTTTTTCTTAAGGAGGAACAGGGTTCTTCAATAGCTTCTGTTTAGATGTCAGCCCTTCCAACTTGCTCTTTGCAGAGCCTCGATGAATTTAGTGAACTTAGAAGCCAATTTCTAGTGGCTGGGTATCAAGACAAGGACTTAGTTGGTTTGTTTTTGAATCAGTGGGAAAAGCAGTGGACTAAGGACAGTCATGTAAAAGAAAATATTTCATGTGGCAACATTGCAGCAGGTAAATATTTTCTATGAGAAAAGAACAACCAACCAAACCCCAAAACATTAGAGGTGAGGAAAAGTAAACTAAAGATAGCTGTTAACTAAAGGTATGGTTTAACACAAATAGTAGATTCTATTTGGTTTGAAGTGTTGGATTCACCAAAGTGGAAGGAAGGTGGGAGTAAGTTTGAGTATGCTGTTGAAATCAGAAATATCATTATACTTGATAACCAGGTAAAACTAGCTCCAAATATTATTTATAGTATATGTACATTGTTCAGTTTCAATGTTTTATATCTCCTGTTTTGAGAGGGCTTCTGAGTTGCAGCATTTCAATAATAAGAAGCTTGTCAAGATGACATAAGGACACTGATCATAGCAATGAATAAATGTCCTTGTGTAAATTTATGCTTCTTTACTCATGTCATTGTTTAATTCTCTTAAATGCCTGCACTTAATCAGATGGGATCTCCCTCTGGAGCTCTTCAAAGACACCAATGTCTTTTCCTCTGACTATATACGGAATTTATGTGCTTCATTTGACAAACTTCTTTCTCTATCATTTGGAAACTGGATACATTCCCTAACACTCAGATCCAGATAATATTCTGCTGATGTCTTAAGTCCATGTTGAGGCAAGACCTGATGTACACCCTCTCCACTCCCTCTTGTCTTCCTCCCACATCCCCTAGTTTCTCTGGAAGGAAAATTAAATGATAAGAGCAGTGAGCCTATTCCGCGAGGCCCAGTGGATGATCAGGAGCCACAGATACTTAAATATCTACATTTTAGATGAAAATTAATTGCCTAAATTATAGAGATCAGATATAATTCCTCCCTTCCTGATAAAATCAGCAAAAGCTTTCAATCTGGAGAAACAGGTAGTTTTTCAGATAAAGTTTTGAACAGGCTTTACCAATGACACATCTTGCAGGAACGCCACCCCTCTGTGTTCCTGCGTTTTCTTTTTTTCACCACTGGTAAACTGAGATATATGTTCCTATTACCTGCCTATGCTAAAAGCTACAGTATCAGGTGTGCTGCTACAATAATCTGCGGTAGTTTATGCTTTTTCTTGGTCCTCTAGGTGACAAGAATACTCATGGCAAATGTAGAAGCTAAAGAAATCAAGTAGAGTTTTAAGTGCTGGGTTTAAGATCATCACCTAAAGCACAAGAACTCCTCTGTCTGTGCATGCGTATGTTCCTTAATCCTTTATCGATTTATACAATATGTATTTTATCTCATGTTTTTCATTATTGATGCTAGTTATCTACTTAAAGTTTTCAGAATTTTAACTACATTTCTTCTTTCAGAGATCAGAAACAGACGTATACTGTGTGAATGATGAAAACAGCTTTCAAAAACTTAACTATTCATGGCATTTGTAAGTATTAATGGTATTTGTAAACAGCTGAAGCCCTGTCTTGCTAGAATGAAAAAACTTCACCGTGAAGTATGTGGAAATGTTGTATTATTACTGCACAGTTATTGACTTGTGTATTTTACTTGCCTTGAACATCTTACTTTATGAAGGCTATTTCATATATTTTAAAATCATAAACAAAAATAGAGTAGTGACTGTCGTGGTAGGCCTGGACAGGCCAAATTAGGCTTGTAAATGTACTGGCTTATGCAGACATGTTTTTCTGCTCGCACTCCTTCTGTTTTGAGGAGAGCAACTGTGGGAAAAGGGACAAAGGACCTGGCTCCACTAAGTCTGGGGTCCGGGGTCTGTCCATCACCTGCGGTAAACAGGGTGCACACGACTGCCTTGTGCAGGGCCCGTGATCTGCCCAAAAAAGGATAAAGGAAGCCTATGGCTTCACCCACTATGGCCAAATCTTGGCTAACTGCCATTTGATTGGCTATCTCGTGTCCAAAGGTCCAATTGATCTTCGGGCTGTGTTAATAAAAGGAGCAGGGAACACGGGATGCGTGCCTTCCGCCATTACAGGTGCCTGCTTGCATCCTGCCTGCTGCCTCCACGCATTCGCCNCTTAACTTGGGCAAAAGGTAATTGTGTTAAAAACCTATGACATAGCCTGATCTCAATTTTGAAGAAAATTTGCTTTGACAAAGGGGCTTTAAGAATCATTCTTGAAGAAAAATTAGTAATTTCTCTATCCCCAGAGCATATAAACACATTACTTATGCCACATAAATATTTTTGTTTAATACCAAGGTTGAAAAATTGGCCTAGAGGTCAACAAAATCTATCTTACTGTAAGAGTATGATGGTTACTAAATAGCAGTGACTATTGTTACTAGAAGCTTAAGGTTTGGTTGTGTTTCCTGCTCCTTGCTTCTGACATCTTCTGCTGGACTGGAAAGGTTGGAGAGAGAGGAACGATCTATAGCAGCTGCTTCCAGAAACATTCAGGAGTTTTGCAAAATCTTTAAGACACAAATGCACTAAAGATGCTCTGAGGCAGATGAAGCTGGAGCCTAAATCTGTCCTAGTGTTTCACTTAGCAAGCAGAGGTTTAGCCTAACTATTATTGACTTCCAGTTCTAATATACATTCTATTTTGAGTACTTGACTTTCATTTTCACTTGCCTGGATCTTTATGAGATACTATAATTGAAAGCATTTGAAAATTCTGCTTATCTATATTAAGGTGTTTGGTGAATTTTATTTCTATTTAGAAAAGTAATGATTATTAAAAAGAACACACAAAAATATTATTTGGAATTAATGAAAGAATTATGAGAAGAAACCCAAAACACTTGCTATGGGATGATTGCCAGCAGTGATACTTTCTATTAACAAATATTTTAGTTCCACATGATATGAAAATATTTTAGCAAAACTCTATCAACCACAATAATCCAAATTTAAAAATCTATTGACATAACTCTGGCAAATAACTGAAAAGAAACAATTCCTAGCCTAATTCCAGGAGGCTAGGATTTCATCTAGGACCTCTAACCTCAAACAAGGTTTAGAAAGTGTATTTTGAAATGCAAGAATATGAACAGTAATAACCAAAAATCTCCTGAGCAAAATGCTACAGGTTTAAGCAGCATATATAGATATCCTTGTGGAGGATTCTTTATGTGCTGCATTAGCACTTGGACTGTTTCCAAACATTGCAGGACAAAACTTGGAAGATTATAGTTTGTACTTTGATAGTTTGTTTTAATATAACACTTGAGGAACTTTAAAATGTGACAGTCTCTCCCAACTGCTCTCCAGTCCTGCTCACCTCTGTATAGTTCTGTTGTGATATTGCCGCTTCAAAACAAAACAAACCCAATCCCAAACCAAACCAAAACCCAAACAAATAAACTAAACCATACCAACAATAAAAAAAGGACAAAAACAAACAAAAAAACAGGAAGGCGAAATGGACCAGAGCACACTTTTAAGAGTTATCAATATGGAAAAAGCTGTACAGACAATGTAGAAACTAACCTATTTGCAACCCACCCAATATATGCTTAAATTTACAATTTAAAATGTCAAAGTGATAGCAATTTCATTTGGTATCTAAGTGATGTATTTGTTTTCTTTTAATTTAATTGATATTTGTCAATTCATCAAACTTGAATTACCTTTCAAAGACAGCTTAATTTTGACAGCCTTCCTCTGGGGAAAATACCTTTACCTGCCTGTAAAGCCTCACAAGCTCCTTAGTAGCCCACCTAGCAAGCTGCTGGAGGCCCCTAACATATCACATTCACTGCCATGGAGAATTTTTGAATCTTTTGAGTGTTTTTTTCCAAGCTAGAGTAACTCCAAATTTAAAAACAATTACTTTCTTTGCAAAACTGAATGCTTTTATTTGCCTTACTATACCTATAAGCTTTTTTGTTGGTTGGTTTTGGTTTGTTGGGGGTTTTTGGTTGGTTGGGGTTTTTGGGGGGGGTTTTGGTTTGGTTTTGGTTTTGTTATTTACCACCAATGTTAAATCAGCTGCATAAACTAAATTTCTTTATTGGTTTTGCACAGTTTTCAACTTCATACTTGTGACTTTTACACATTAAATTTTAATTTGCACTGAAATTAAATGATGTGTATCCTGAGCTGCCTGTATGATCACTCCTTGGCACTGACAACCATTTGAACATAATTTCCAAATAAGAAAAAGAACACCCATAAAGAAAGTCTAGTATTTTTTTTAATCTTAAAGATCTACATTCTGTTTAATGCAACTGTGGCTTATCTTCTTAAGAGCTTTATACAAAACTGGGAACATTGCACACAGTAGAGTGTGATCAGAGATAAAAATTGTAAATGTATGCATTCTAACCTATATCAATGCTTACTATTTTAGAGTTTGCTGTTGTTTATTGTTTGTATTAATGGCGAATTCTTTTATTTAAAGAAGTTTTATGTGAGAACATTGAAGTGACCATTTTAGAGTTTGCTGACATTCACATACAAAATGCAAGCTTTGTCATGTCTAAAAAGCTGGGTTTCAAAAGCATTTTCTGGAGCTGTATAATATGCTGTTCCTTTGCTTCAGAAAAAAAAATTAGTTCATCTCTGGTTGCTTGGAATACTAAGGGTTTCCCACAAAGCTTTTTAAACCTGTTTCTGTCTTTTAGCATTTCTTTCCTTTTTTAAAAAAATTTTTTTAAAAAAATTTAAATTTTATTTCCTTCAGTGTATTATATGTTCCACAAGGTAAGACTAAAACTGGTAAATCCTTACAAGATTTGGACAAATCAAGACATCTGTACTACACAAAACACCCAAGTGGAGGGCTATTTTGAATTCCCTCTTGCATGAGACATAGGATAGTATTATAACTTTTAATATATTTTTATAAAGGATATGCAGAATATTTTTGTCTTCCAGGAGTGATCTATTTTACTTAATCATCTTTCATTTCTCAAATATGATTTTTTTAGAGATATCTTCATCTACAGTTATTTGTATCTTAATAAATAGATAACAGAGCAGATAAAAGTACAGCTTGAGGTAAACACTTGGGCTCGAGATGCTTAGTTGAACACCTACTTGGTACTCTGCTTGCTTTCAGTACAGAAACTGACTTTGGTTAGGCATGCTGTTAATAGAAAGCAGTCTTTAGAACAAGAGGGAATGGTCTCAAGCTGCGACTAGGTAGGTTTAGACCGGACATTAGGAAAAAGAAATTCACACTAAGAGTGGTCAGGCTTTGGAATGGGCTGTCCAAGGAGATGGTTGAGTCACCAACCCTGGATGTGTTTAAAAGTTGTTTGGATGTAGTGCTTGGGGATATGGTTTAGGGTGAACCTTGTAGAGTAGGGTTATGGTGACCCTGGGGGTCTTTTCCAACCTGAATGTTTCTGTGATTCTGTATATCCTGGTTAGTGGCTTTTTGTACTTTTCATCTTTATAGAATCACAGAATCAT
>WBNM01032724.1:0-20843 GCA_013399055.1 Ramphastos sulfuratus | reverse complement strand
ATGCTGTTGGTCTTCTTGACCACATGGACCTGTGCTGGCTCATCATCAGTTGGCTGTCGATCAATACCTCCAGCTCTTTCTCTATTGGGCCGCCTGTAGCCTTGCATGAAATTGTTGTGACCCAAGTGCAGGACTTGGCAGTTGACCTTGTCAAATCTCATACAACTGGCCTTGACCCATTGATCTAGCCTGTTGGCATCTCTCTTGCAGAGCCTTCCTACCCTCCATCAGGTCAATGTTCTCTTGCAGCTTAGTGTCATCTGCAAGTTTACTGAGGGCACTCTCAATCCCTTCCTCCAGATCATTGCTGAAGACATTAGCAAGAACTAGAGGGGGTACATTATTAAAATCTTGCTTGTGTGAATTTTCAATAAAGTTGAAGGGCCATGTAGGCTTTAGTTGGAGAGCAATCAAGAGCAGAGAAGAGGAAGGTTTACTGCTATATAAATTGTCAGATCAAGTTTTTAAATTGTGTCCAATGGCCGCAGCTATTTAAACACCAATTTGTTGATAATTAACATTTACCCATAGGTCCATTTATTTAATAAATTCAAAGCCTAGCTTCACTCTCTTTGCTTCCTCATTTATAAAATTAAGGAGAGCATGACAATTGATTGTTTAATGTTACTTCTATGCTAAAATGCTTAAGGACTTCTTTTGATGTTGTCTATTATCAGCAATTTAACAGAACTAAGTAGTCAATGTGCTTAGGGTTTTTTGTTCTGTTTTTTAGAATTAATCTGAAATGTTAGAGACAATTGGTTTCTTCATGGCTACTGAAAGGCTCATTCATTGCATTTTATGGCTGAGTCGAAATCCTGCATTGCAGTTTTGTTGGAAATGCATGCTTTCATTGAGTAATTTTGTGGCACTTGTTTTCCCGATGGAATTGAACTCTTGTTCAAAAGTTTAATTCATTTTCTTAAACACGAGCTTGTTCTTGGTGAATCGTTAAAATATTTTACAAGTGGTGTGCTTCAGTAGTGGCAGCTTTATTGTCAGAACCTCATTAGAGATACAGAAAACTGAGGTGATAAGTGTTTGCTTTTAATTTTTACATTATGTGTTTTTCTACCACATCTATCACGTCAAAAAATTCTGTTGCTACACTCTGAAAACTTGAATTCTCTGCATCTTTCTGAGTAGAAATTGTTATACTTTCCTGTGATGGTTTGGGAGTTACCCTCCCCTCTGCACAATAAAAGCACCCAGACTAGACTCAGCCAGCTGGAAGTTAAGGAATGAAGCTATATTTACAGCTTAGCACAATGTGTACAGCAGATGTATATTTCTGTAAATATTCATGTATATTGTGTATATAAGTTAAAGGTAATACAGAAACACAATACTCCTCCCAGAAATCCCCAGGAGGGGCTCCCAACCACCCTTCCACCTTCTTTCCACCCCTCTACCTTATCCCAGGGTCGTACGTGCAAGGTGGGTTTTGAGGATGGGCAAAGGGGGTTAGAAGCAGAGTGATGAGTTGGGTTACACAGCAGAAGGCCAGAAGACACACCAGCTCCCAGAGAGACTCTCTGTGTTACCTATGTTTGTGTCCTTGTTTTTATACATCTCAGCAAGCCTATGAGTGAAGTAGACATCACCATTGTTTTCACAGCCTATAATCTATTTTTTTTCATTAAAATATTCCAATTAACCTCAAACCAGAACATTTTGCTAGATCAGTACATTCTGTTTAATGTCAGGCCGAGGTTTTCAAAGAAGCATTTTTTGCTCTGTTGCTGGGGATTATCACACCTACCTACGTGAAAAATATTTAATCCTTTAGGGTCGAGATGTGCCCTTCTTTGGAGAGGTTTTACATCTCTCTTTTTTTCTGGAAGTGCTATGGTGGAACAGGGTGGATGTGCTCTATGTGCGTGCATGCTCCAGTTGTTGGGTAACTCTGGCAATAGTGCTGGATTGCTCTGAACTTGGAACTTAGGAATTAAGGTAAATTATCCCTTGAGACTTCATACAATCATTAAGGTTGGAAAAGACCTCTAAGATCACTGAGTCCAACTGTCAATCCAACACCACCATGCAAACTAAACCACGTTGCAAGGTACCGTGTCCACACATTGTTTTTTCAACACCTTCAAGGAAGGTGACTTCATCACCTCCCTGGGCAACCTGTTCCAATGCTTGGCTACCCTTTAAGCGATGATATTTTTTTCCGAATAACCAACCTAAACCTCCACTGTTGCAACTAGAGGCCATTTGCGCTTGTCTTATCACTGGTTACTAGCGAGAAGAGACCAACCCCTGCCTTGCTCCTACCTCCTTTCAGGGAGTTGTTGAGATCAAGAAGGTCTCCCCATAGCCTTCTTTTTCTCCAGGCAAAATAAACCTGGGTTCCTCATCTATGTCTCAAAAGACCTGTTCTCCAGACCCTTCACCAGCTTTTTTGTCCTTCTCTGGACCTGCTCCAGCACCTGTGGCAGGGCACACCCAAGTCCCTGCCCCACCGGAGGTTTGAATGGGGCTTGAAATTGTTCTGCTTCCCCCCTGCCACCTCCGGTTCTGGGGTTTGGAATGTGAAAGGAGTAGGTGTCAAGTACCTTACCCCACCCCCACAGGCCTGAACGGGGGAGAGCAAATCGCCCCAGCATACATATATGGCAATGGGACACATTATCTAGTGGGACTTTGAGAGGGGCTTTANACATTATCTAGTGGGACTTTGAGAGGGGCTTTAAGTTGGACTTTGAGGGGGACTTTGAGAGGGCTTTAAGAGGGACTGCCAGCCACGGACTGCCAGTGTCGGACCGTCAGATTCTGCTGCCTGTTGAAGGGACCTGCCTCTGCTGTAATCGTGGGTACGCTTCGAGCAGTCTGAGCTTTACCCTGTGCTGCCCCACGATCTGCACTTCAAGGCACTGCCGCGAAAAACTGCTGACAAGGAGCCAAGGGACTATCTCCGAATTCCTACTCCACTGCCGTGAGTAGTGCAGGCGTTCCCTAGGACTTCAGGCTGCCTTTGTTCATAAGTGCGGCAAAGCTATTTTTTAATAGCAAACCTTTTCCAAGCTTCCTGGTTTTTCTGAATTACTAAATTCCCTGTAACCATCCTTGTGAAAGATCTTCCCGACCGAATTTCTGAACCCATCTGACTAATTTTATATAGAATTGTGGGCAGGGCTTTCTGGAAATAGAATAACTGCATATTTTATAATTCCTGCCTCGTGAATTCCCACAACCGAGTCAGCACCTCAATCTCTGTCTTGTAGTGAGGGCCCCAAAACTAAATACATTATTCAAGATGTGGTCTCACCAGTGCTGAGTCCAAAAGGACAATCCTTTCACTGGTCCTGCTGTCACGCTACTCCTGATACCAGCCAGGATGCTGGACACATGTTGACTGATGTTAAGCTGGCTGTTGACCAACTCCTTTGCAGTGCAGCTTTCCAGCCACTCTTCCCCAAGCTTGTTTTTCCTCAAGCCACCTTGCCAGTTCCCTTAGTTTTCTTCCAAACATAGCTGCTGCTGGTACCTACAGTCTGTCCTTGTAAAAAAAGAGTCTCCATTGAACTTTTGTCACTGATTTGGGAAATACTAAAGTTGTGCTTTGATTGTAAATGATCTGATAAGCATCTCACTTCTGGATCTTCCATCTGTTAGCTTTTCCCTTTTATAATATTGCCTTTTATAATAATCCCTTTTTAATCATTGCATGAGGTAGAAGGATAAGAGTGAGTACATATACTTATTTGACCTATTCTGTATGGCTTTTGGAGAACTGTTTTGATGGGTAAAGACTTTAAAGATCATCCTTTGTGGCAAAGTAGCTTCATGATAATTTTTTCCAGTCTAGGTTGGTTTCCTTGAGCCTATAGGAGTCCTACTCTGTCTTAGCGTGCATTGTGGTAGTGAGAGAGCCATTTGAACAGGCTGTATTTCCTTCAGGTTTGTTACTCCTCTGACTGATCCACTGGTAGATACCAAATGTATTGTAAGCTGATCCTTGAGAAACCTGCCAGACTAACCCCACCACCCAACTTCCCCCTCTCAGCTTTTATCACTGACCATGGCTTTATTCGATATGGAGTATTCTTGGGGTCAGCTGTCATGGTTGTGTTCACAGCCATGGTGCTCTGCAAGCACTGCTCAACAACAGGCAAAACAGGCAAAATGTGCTGCCTACGGGGGTTTAGTCACAAATCCCTCAATAACGACGCAAAGCAACCCTGTAGGTTTCTAGATGGTGAGTTTCTAGATCCCTGTCCTTATGGTGAGATGAAAACAGGCCATTTATTGTCTTCATATTCCTTTTGTCGTGGAACACATGACAACAATCTGTCTCCACATCTTTGATAGTATCTTGTGGGACTTAAAGATGGTATAAATAAACCAGTTCTTTACCTAACGTTTTGGCACACTAGACGGATTTTAGGTGGGAAGACCATTTTTCTTGTAATGACCCTGCTGTTTACACTTAGTCATATGTTTTACTAGATATTTCAGACTAGATTTATCTGCTTCCAAGGGAAGGAATTGTCTACCTGATCTCAGGAAACTGAAGTCTGCCTAAATATAAATCTCGCTGTTTTTCAGTCCTTTGGAATAACTCTCTTGCTTAATGAGTGTGCACAATTTTCCTAATAGTTCAGCTGTTTCACTGCTAAATTCCTTCTATTAGCCCATGATGAATGTTCTGTTTTATTTAGAAGAATGAACATTGCATTCATTAGGCAAACTTCATTAAATTTGGAGCTTAGTCGACTAGAACTGTAATTATATGGAGAGGAAACTTCCTAATCTGACACTTGTAAAGCTGAAGCTTTTTGGAATCAGTTATTATCTTATGCAACATGACCAATCGAGCTTTTGAATTGAACAGAGGCAGAGTCTGGGAGGAGGAGTGCCTTCAGCTAAGAGAAGTGTTATTTTTCTTTTATAATATAATTGGTTGATAGCCTTTTTCACCACAATGAGACATCTGCTTTCCCTGTATCCAGAGCAATAATGGCTCAGCCTGGTTGAGGTGGTAGCAAAGCAGTGTATGCACCTCTAAACTATTATCTCATTGTTTAGAGTTACTTTATTGCTTTTCGAATGACGCCTTCTGCAGTTTTAACTCCAGGAAGACCATTTTCTTGTCCTTTAAAGTAACATTTATAGGTCTGAGAATGATTATAGAAGGGAAAAGAGAACCACCATAAGCTATTATGAAAGGAAAATTATTTTTATTTGAAGGTTTAAACTGCATGGTTTGTATCAACATCAGGAGGCAGAAGCAGAGCTGCCTGTTCACTGTAACCTCTTTTCCCTATAGCACCATATATGATGCTAATGCAGAGCAGTGGTATTTGAATGTTTCCTGGTTTTCCTTGCCTTATATTTCTGCTGATGTTTTTACTGGTAGTACAGTCCATTCTTAGATGAAGATGGCAACACCATTACCTGTTCTTTCTAGGCTGTGTACCTCAGCAGATAGCAAAGACTTCAGCCAATTTGTTAATTAGCAGCAACTTAGAAGTGACATTCTCTCCACTTGCTCTCCACTTCTTTCTTGGAAGAATAATTAGTTAATTTTATTCTCTAACCAAACCTGGCATAGTTTACAAATGGTTTTGAGTTGTACCTGCCTTGCCACATGGGGCAGTCAAGGTGTCATCGTAAGTGTGGTGTTCTCTGTGTTGCCTTATTCCATCTTGGTGAATCACCATTGAGTTTTATTTGGCTTTAAGTGCTCTACTTGAAGGGTGACAATTGAGGAATGCTTTAGGTGCTTGTAATGCAAGTCACTGTGGGCAGTGACCTGAGCATCTTGAGGCTGTGCCTTTATCAGTGAAGCCAAGAGGAAGCATCCCTGCTTATCAGTTCAGGTTTGCAGATGGCTTCTGTAATTGAAAAACTTTGAAGTGGTGAATGTTAGGAGATGCAAGGCATTACTGCAATCACCAAGTGTTTTATCTTGCAAATGATTGCTTTTTTTTTTCTCTTTTTTTTTAATATATCTGTTTTACAATTCCTAACAGCTTTTTTTTTTTAAGCTAAATGTCACAGAATCATTAAGGTTAGGAAAAACCTTGATGTGATCATCAAGTCCAACAATCAACCCATGCCCACTAAACTACATCCTGAAATGCTGTGTTTTTTTCAACACCTCCAGGGATGGTGACTCCACCACCTCCCTGGGCAGCCTGTTCCAATGCTTGGCTGCTCTTTCTTTGAAGAACTTTATTCTACTATCCTACCTAAATCTCCCCTTATGTAAGGTGAGGCCATTTCCAATCACTTGTTATTTGGGAGAAGAGACCTACACCCACCTCAGAGCAAGAATGTCTCCANATTAAAATATTCCAATTAGCCTCAAACCAGCACATGGACCTACCCCAGCACCTCAGTGTCTTCCTTGTGGTGAAGGGCCCAAACCAGAACTTCGTTATTAATATATATCTTTCTGAATTTTTTGTTGCTCATATTTGCACTAGAAAGGCAGGGTTTTTTTCCTGTCTTTAGCCTTCTTCCCAAAAGCCAGAGGTCTGATGCTTTGAAAGAGACATGTGATCTTGCACAGCTGCACATTTTTTTTTTTGCCCATTTTGATGTAATCTTTGTGCTATCATCTTTCTAGAAATCCTTGCTTTCCTCCTGCTCAGGTTATTTTTTTCTCACACTTGTGATGGTCAAGAAAAGTACTGAAACAATCCCTTGTAATTGAAATCCTCTTTTTTTACATAGGAAACTCACAATTGGGTGCTACCATAGTAGATGCATTGGATACTCTTTATATCATGGGCCTGCACGATGAATTCAGAGAAGGACAAGAGTGGATTGACAAAAATCTTGATTTCAGTGTGGTGAGTCGAGCTTGCCTGAATATTTCTCTAGATGTTTTAACAGTGTTCCTGTAGTGGGGAGACAGAAGTCTTGCAGCTGGAAGTTAAAACCTTATGATTGCAAGGATCAGATTTAAGCTTTAGTGAAGCTCTCTGTGTTTATAACTGTATTTTTTTTTAAAAAAAAGTAACCACACTCCAGCCCTTTGACATTTTAATTATAAAGACAATGGAAAAAAGGGAAGGAGGGGTCATTGGGAACCAACACAGCCTCAGAAATGAAAGGCAGAAAGATGAGACTTTGTGAGCTGAGAGGATTTGGAAGCCGTGAAAGACAATTTCTCCCCACCAGTCACAGGGTATAATTTATTTAATGATACAATTTCTGCTTTCATGTCCTTAAGAAGTTTTAAGTTGAAGTCCACTTGAGTCCTCTTAGTTTGCCTACAGTTTCAGTCTATCACAAGGATTTACAAGCTGGTAGTATGGCATCTATCATTCTTCATGTGTACAGAGTTTGGATGCTTTAAATGGAATAAATGGCTCTATTTTATCTTTTTTCATACTAATCAGTTATGTTTTTAATACCAGTGTTGAGACCATCCCAGACTCTTTAATTTTTCTTTTTTTTTTAAATTCAATAATGCACAAATTGAAATGTAGGTATACAGTCAGAATTGAGCAGATGCTTACTGTTGTTTTTATGTTAAATCCTACATTTCAGAAATTATTTATTTGGGTTTTCCTTTGTTTTATACATTGGCAAACATGAAAGAAATTGTACTCTGCTTTTTTTTTCAGCTAGCGCTAGATGATTTTCAGTCTAAAACTAAAGATTCTAAATATATCAGAGGCAATGTGGACATAATGGTACCATGATAAGATTGAACTATGTCACTTCCACAACTTTTGTCTGATCTGAGGTAATCTCAGTATGAATTTGCAGACCTAATGTAGGACTTGGGTGGAAGAAATGTACATGACCCACTGGAGTTCAATTACGGTTTCTGTGTATCAAAAAACATTAATGAGTTGCCTTATATATACACCAGACTTCAGTAATTTTGTTCTATAGTTTGGAGTTTATAAATAAATGCATACATTTGTTCCCTTTGGATTCTTTTACTGGAATATAGAAATTATTGCTTTCACTCTACCGTTCTTTGGTGTGATTGATGACTTTAATAGGTATGAAGTGAAATTGTGTGCTGCATTGTTGATGTTTTTCTCAATTGCTTCTACATGAAGAAAAATATGCAATTTGCTAAAAAACTGTCTTTGGGAATGTTTCAAGCTTTAGCCTTTAATCATCAGTGCTGTTTGAGGAAATCTTTAAAGTATTCATATAATCTTTCAGAAGTATTTAATACGTGCAGAATTCCTTCACTTTGGTCGTGAGCAAAATGTGTGATGCAACCACAGGTGCCATCAAAATAGTGTGGAAGGAAAGATATAATTTCAACTGTGTGCTAGTTTCTGAGTCAGCTTGTATACAGGGTGTGTATACAGTAGTGACTTTTCTTGGAAAAGAACAAGTCTCCCTTACCTTAAAATCCTTTATTAGAGCTACATTTCAGTGTCTAATGGGGTGAATGAAGAAAAGTTTATGGGAGAGGCTTAGGGGGTTTATGCAGGTAAAGGAGTGAACAGGGGGCAGAAATATGTTAGAACTATCTAGTTCCTCTTAGTTTCTCAAAGGGTTAAAATGAATCAAAAGGTAAAAGTGAATTTAACCCAAGGATCTGAGTTTGAAAACAGGCAGTAAAATGGTTTATTCTCTTAAGTTTCTCAATGGTCTTGCAATATTTTTGTCATCATATTAAATATATGGAAGCTAATCTTAGGCAGAGACTGTTAAAATGGAGCTCTGAATTTGAGACTACACATTGGTAATTCGGGTTAAGAAAGCACATGACAAGAATTCTCTAATTATTATTTTACTTTATCCTGTAAACCTCTGCTTAAACATGAGAGAAGAGATGCTGAATTGTGGAAATGTGCAGTCTTGCCTTCTTTCCCACCATCCTCAAAGAGCTTCAATTGCACTGAGAGAGTAGGAGGAAAAACTAATCTGAAGTTTTTAAAAAAAAAACGAGATGAAGCTGTAACTAGAATTATCTCTTGGTATCATGAAGAAGTCTGCAGGAAAGTCAGTCTAGATCTAGCTACCAAAACAGCACAAATTCTTGTGTGCTGATTGGTTTGGAATATGTACTTGCCTCTGCCTTATTTTTATCTTCTTCAGACTGGACGTGAGGAGGAAGTTCAGCATGAGAGTGGTGCGAGCCTGGAATGGGTTGCCCAGGGAGGTGGTTGAGGCCCCATGCCTGGAGGTGTTTAAGGCCAGGCTGGATGAGGCTCTGGCCAGCCTGATCTAGGGTAGGGTGTCCCTGCCCATGGCAGGGGGGTTGGAACTAGATGATCCTTGTGGTCCCTTCCAACCCTGACTGATTCTATGATTTGAGTGCTGGTTAATGATTTGCTTACTCTTTCTTTCTGTCCTAGAATTCTGAAGTGTCTGTGTTTGAGGTCAATATTCGCTTCATTGGTGGTCTTCTGGCAGCATACTATCTTTCAGGACAAGAGGTAAGGAGACTGGAAGGTATTTGTGAAATTTAATATATTCTAGTAAATGTTGCAATGAATAATTTTGGTTTCTAAGTAGTTCCCTTCACAAAAGTGCTGCACAGTCTTACCATTTTCTCAGTGATAATCTGAGAAAAATCAAGCCAATTCTGTCCCAGTTTTGAAACTTCTATTCAAAAAGAAGGGAGGCTTCATACCTGTGAATGCTTCTGCAAAGACATGATTAGATGGAAGGCATGCATATACCTAAAGACTTGAACTCATGGTCTGCTTTGGTCTAACAGTGACATTGCTGTGACCTCTTACTTCACACATTTTAATGAGGTGGAACCTGCCACAACCTACAGATTAGCTTGTAGCTTTTTGTTTTTTTTTTCTCAGGTCTTATTAGCTGCTTGTCTTTTGATCGTTTGCCTCTGTCTTTCACTTCTTCAGTTTTATCCTTTGTTTTTTCATGAGCCATCTGTAGCTTGCTACCTAAAACATTAGGCTTCCAGTTATATTTCCTGGCTTAAGGTTTCATATGCTTTCAGGTGTTCATATGTATCTTCCTCCCTTGTTTAGGGGAGCACTAAGTGTATATCAACAAGATCTGAAGGATTTTAAACCTGCAACCTGAAAAATAACTAGGAGAAAAACTTGTATTTGTTGGTTCTTTAGGTCTTTGGCATTGTCTTGGGATCTGTGAATTATCCTTTTGTTAGGAGTGTCTTTGGAAGAAGAGCTTAGTGGAAAAGTGAAAATCCAGTGCGTGTCTTCAAAAAAAAATTGGTAGCTTATTTTTCATCAAGTACTACTGCTTCACCTTCTTACTGTCCACAATCTCCAAGCCCCCCGTGTCTGCAGAGATCAGCTACAAGCAGCCCTTACTACTACAGTGATTGACATGGTCAGTTATTAGGAGGTTCAGAGCAAAGGAGAAGCACATAATTTTGTCCTTCTCTTCCCTTTGTAGCAGCTGAAGAGCTGACCTTGTATTTGTGGCAGTAAGCCTTTCTCTGCTTCCAGGATCTCTTGGGCTTAGGTATTCCATCAGTTTCCTCATAGCTCAGTAAGTGTTTTGCCCTCATGGAGTGATCTTGTTCCCCTTTTAAGTGAGTTGCTGTGGCTCCTCTTCAGGACGATAGCCTTTATAGCAGCTATCACCTGTGTCAGGAACAGTGCAAATATTAATTTGAGGAAGCTTCTGAATCTCATCTAGGTCAGTTTTATTAACCTACCAGTTTTCTTCTGAAGGTCCCCAGAACAGACATTTTCTTTTGCTGTTGTACATAAGCAAGGGAAAATCCTTGTGTTCTTGTTTCTGTAGCAGAGAAGTTTTCTGGAGAGCAGTCTGAGCTGTATGTGCTTTGCAACTTGTGCCAAGGAGCAGCTGAAGGAGCTAAGCTGGTACCTTTAGTAGCAGCTGAGGTAGTTTCTACTGTAGAGTAGGAGACCTCAACAGTATCTTGATGGTTGCATCTTTGCCAGAAAAGTGTATTTCTGTTGCTTGGAGCACAGATCACATTAAGCTCAATGGGTCGCTGATGCCTTAGAATTATAGAATTATTTTGATTGGAAGAGAACTTTAAGATCAGAGCCCAACCCTTGAGACCATTTCCTGTCATTTGTTCCTAGGGAGGCGAGACCAACACCCACCTTGCTACAACCTCCTATCAGGGAGTTGTTCTTACTAAACTGTACTTAAATTGCTCTATTCTCTAAGTAACTGAATTTTGCACTTCCTATCTAGAGATTTATTGTGCCTCTACTCAGTCAGGAGCTACTAATTAACTATTTTTGGAGGTACAGGTTTTAGGAGAGTTGCTTAATAGAGAGTTACTGGGAGGCACTGCTGTTCTGCAGTCCAGGTTATGGTAGAATGCATACACTTTTTGCATTTGAATCAGAAAGGAAGTATGATATCAGAATCACAAAATGGTAGGGGTTGGAAGGGAGATTAAGCTGTGTGAACCGCAAGTTTTCTGCCTTCTGAGTTCACAGGCACCACTGTGTTTCCTCTTTCCCATCTGCAAAATGGAATTAACAGGCTGAATTAATATGCTGACAGAAAAATGGATAATGAATTCTTATCTAAATTGAACCAGCTTGGTTCTTGGTAATCCCTGCAGCAATCCTTTATCTTCTGTAGGAACTGGACATGCTGTTCAGTATGCACAAGAGGGAACTGTGATATAGTGAATAATGTAATAGAGATAGGTGGAAATGGTAGGTGCTGGAACAGGTCCAGAGAAGGACAACAAAGCTGAAGAAGGGTGTGGAGAACAGGTTTTCTGAGAAGCAGCTGAGGGAACTGAGATTGTCTGGCCTGGAGAAAAGGAGGCTGAGGGGGAGATGGTCTCCCTCTCTACAACTCCTTGAAAGGAGGTTGGAGTTAGATGGGCACTTGCCTCTTCTCCATAGTAACAAGTGATAGGAGAAATGGAAATGATCTCAAGTGGTACCACATAAGGTTTAGGTTGCATATTAGAGGAAACTTCTTCACTGAAAAGGTTCTCAACCACTGGAGCAGGCTGCCCAGGGAGGTGGTTGAATCCCCATCCTGGGAGATGTTTCAAAGACATGAAGATGCTCAGAGGGCTGCAGCAGCTCTCCTGTGAGGACAGGCTGCGAGAGTTGGGGCTCTTCAGCCTGGAGAAGAGAAGGCTTCCAGGAGACCTTAGAGTAGCCTTGCTGGGGGCCTACAGGAAGGCTGGGGAGGGACTATTTACCAGGTCTTGTAATGACAGGATGAGGGGCAGTGGGTTTAAACTGGCAGAGGGGAGATTTAGACTGGGTGTTAGGAGGAAGTTCTTTACAGTGAGAGTGGTGAGACACTGGAACAGGTTGGCCATGGAGGTTGTGGCTGCTTCCTCCCTGGAAGTGTTCAAGGCCAGGTTGGATGAGACCTTGAGTGCCCTGTACTAGTGGGAGGTGTCCCTGCCTATGGCAGGGGGTTGGAACTAGATGATCCTTGAGGTCCCTTCCAACCTTACCGTTCTATGATTCTATGACACAGAGATGTGGTGCTGAGTTACATGGTTTAGCACCAGACTTGGTAGAGTTGGAAAATGGTTGGATTTGATCTCCAAGGTCTTTTCCAACCAGAATGTTTCTATGATTCCAGTACATTGTTCCTGTCTGTTGCTGATTTATTGATGCTATCAAATGGATAGCTTATTGGTTTATTTTTGCTGAACAAAGATATTTATGATACAATATAAAAAGATTAATAATTTACTGTGTTTTATCTTTGACAACATTACATGTAAAATAATTGATTTACTTTATTTTCTTTCTCATCTTTATAGAAATCATCAAAGTTACATATCTTCATATCTTTCTGAGCAAAATTATAATTCATGTGGATAAATCCAGCCAGAAGTCCTATTTAAAATGGAGATCCAGGGATATTAAGTGCCTGATACAGTTAAACAAACTAATACCTTCCAGAAAGCTGACAGGCAGCATCTCTTCCCTTCACAGAGATTCCAAAGTGAAATTATGTTGTACATGCCAATGGATATCCCAATACTTGGCCTGAATATATGAATTATAGGTCTTTAAGCAAGACAATACATTTTGTGAGCTGATTTCACAGAAGTCTTTACTGTACCTATGAAGGAGCTTATCTAAATTAAGTTCTCAAAGGTTTAAAACCTCAGAAGTGAGTGCAGCATTTGTACATTCTACTCAGTGAAGATGAAACTTGACTTTGTTGTCAGCTTACCAGTCTCTAAGAAGACACATTTTGGGAAAAAATGCTTTTTCTTTCTTGACTTTTAAAGCATTCTTACATATTGACTATTGACAGTGCTTACTCTAGGGCAGATTGCAATCCTGATGTATTTCCTCGAAGCTTTCACTAAACATTTTGTTGACTGACAGATGACAATTAAGCATAATTTGTTGCTGCATCTTGGCATTGCACAGCTCCCAAAAAAAGGAGGGAAACTGACTTCTCTGCAGTTCTGTTTTCTCTAAGTCTTACTGGAATTCAGTTTGCCTGTTGGTGTACATTATTTAAAGTGGTGGAAATAAGGGGCAAGCTGGTTTAGTAGTAGGAAATGCAAGAACTATGCAGTGATAGCCACACTTAAAACACACTCTGGCCATGTTCCTGTCACAGGCTATAAATGCTGTGAAAGAGTCATTTGTAACTACTTAGAACCATAGAATCAGTCAGGGTTGGAAGGAACCACAAGGATCATCTAGTTTCAACCCCCCTGCCATGGGCAGGGACACCCTACCCTAGATCAGGCTGGCCAGAGCCTCATCCAGCCTGGCCTTAAACACCTCCAGGCATGGGGCCTCAACTACCTCCCTGGGCAACCCATTCCAGGCTCTCATCACTCTCATGCTGAAGAACTTCCTCCTCATGTCCAGTCTGAATCTCCCCACCTCCAGCTTTGCTCCATTCTCCCTAGTTCTGTCACTCCCTGGTAGCTTAAAAGGTCCCTCCCCAGCTTTTTTGTAGGCCCCCTTCAGATACTGGAAGGCCACAGGAAGGTCACCTGGGAGCCTCCTCTTCTCCAGCCTGAACAGCCCCAGCTCATTCAGTCTGTCCTCATAGCAGAGCTCCAACTCTTTGAGCATCCTCGTGGCCCTTCTCTGGACATGCTCCAGCATCTCCACATCCCTCTTGTACCAGGGGCTCCAGAACTGGATGTAGTACTCCAGATGGGGTCTCACCAGAGTGGAGCAGAGCGGGAGAATCACCTCCCTTGACTTGCTCGCCACAGTGGACACAAAGTGGAACACAGGAGGTTCCACGGAAACAGAAGGAAAAAAATCCTTTTATTTGAGAGTGGTAGAGCTCTAGAACAGGCTTCTCAGAAAGGTTGTGGAGCCTCCATTTCTGGCAACTTTCAAACCTGCATGAACATGCTTCTGTGTGATTTACTCTAGCTGATCCTGCTTAAGCAAGGAGAGTTGGGCTAGGTGAACTTCAGAAGTACCTTTCAACCTCTCCCATTCTGTGATGCTATGATTTTCATGATTATTCTTCCACTTCTGCTATTTCTACACATCCTTTGAAGAACACTATCATCAAGAAGTTTGCAGCACATCAACGATGACCCTTTGTTAATGAGTAAACAAATGTAATGGGTTAGGAACCTTCCCCTGCTACTACTAGAAATTACCCAGACTAATTCAGATGCTTTGGAAGTAAGATGAAGCTATATTTACAGAAAAATGCCTTCTCATATTCAAAACTCTTATGTATAAATCCAAATGCTCATAGAACTTTTGCCTCAGGATTTAATACCAAAACTTTAACCTACTTGTCTTTTGTGAGTTCTGCATACCGTTCAAAGCCACAGATACTCAGCAGATATTCCCTTTTTTCTGTTCTCTTGTTGGCCTGGTTGTTTGATACTAGAACTTGCAGCCTGCATCTATGCCTTTGGCATCACTAAAAAGGATTTAATGTATGCAGGTCAAGATGAACAATTGATTAAATTTCCCTGGAGTTCTCTATTTGCCTCTTTAACAGGAGTAAATCTAGATCAAGCCATGTTATGAGAATACTTTTATTGTTAAGTCACTACGATGTTGACTACCTCTTCTTTTCCATTAAGTGAATTTCTGGGCTGGGGAAGGAGAGTGAAATCAGACTAGCTGGCTCACAGATACCTAAGCCACTGTAAAGGGCCTTCTCTGAACATAGACATAATTCTCCTCTTTTGTTTTAGGCACTAACCTGAAACTTTGTATTTTGAATAATAATTTTTAAAAAATGTTAATATGCTAGAGAGATTCTTGTTCATTTCTTTTAAGATTTGTATCCTGCATAGTTCATAGATGGTAACAAAACACTACTGCAGACAGCATCGTTGTGATTCCTAACAGACTAAAGGAGTTCTCTATCATGTCATGCCACAACATTGGTGGCAACATGATTTTTGTTAGTAGTTTTGTTAGTTTTTAGTGCTCTTCTTTGGCAATCATTATACCTTTCTTGGCATTTATTTTTGTCCGGCATTGCCTGTTGTTGTCCAAACATTTTAATATTCAGACGACCTGGTGAAGTTCAGCAAGTATAAGTGTAGAGTCCTGCACCTGGGGAGGAATAATACCATGCTCCTGTACAGGGTAGGGTTTGACCTGCTGAAGAGTAGCTCCACCAAGAAGATCCTAGTTAATAAGAACTATCCCTGGAACAGCAATGTGCCCTGGTGGTGGAGAAGGCCAACAGTATACTTCAGTGCACTTAAAAGGGTGTGTTCAGCAGACTGAGAGAGATTCTCCTCCCCCTCTACTTAGACCATATCTGGAGTACTGTGTCCCATTCTGGGCTCCCCTGTTCAAGAGGGACAGGGAACTACCGGAGAGAGTTAAACAGAGGGCTATGAGGATGATGGAGTGGAGTATCTCTCTTATGAGGAAAGACTGAGATCTGGGACTGTTTAGTGTGAAGAAGAGAAGGCTGAGAGGGGACCTTATCATTGTCTACAGATACATGAAGGGTGGCTGTCAGGAGGATGGAGCCAGTCTCTTTTTAGTGGTACCCGGTGATAGGACAAACGGCAATGGATGTAAACACAAACACGGGAAATTCCATCTCAACATGAGAAAAAACTTTTTTTTACTGTGAGGGTGACAGCACTGGAACAGGCTACTCAGGGAGGTTGTGGAGTGTCCTTCTCTAGCAATCTTCAAAACCATCCTGGATGTGTTCCCATGGAACTTGAAGGGGGCGGTTGGACTCGGTGATCTCTGGAGGTCACTTCCAAGCCCTAGCATTCTATGATTCTTTGACTTTTTGAAGAGGAAAATATGACAGCACTGAATAAAAACAAGTCCCATAAGTCAGAAACCTCTAAAGAGGCTGGATTTTAAAGCGGTATCAGATCTAGAGTTGTAGTTTTGTTTTAAAGTGAACAAAAAGTCCTGCTGGAATAAGTGTGGGTTTTGTTGACAAAAGAGAAAGCCATACTCCCTTTGGGATCAGATCAAGCATGAGAGCCTTCAGTGCAGGTGCATGAGGAGAGAACATAGGAAAGCTCACTTGGTCTATAGTATTTTTTTCCTGATGTTTATGTGGAACCTCCCTTTGTACTGTCCCTGAGCACCATGAAGAAGGCTTTGGCTCCATCTTCCTGAGAAGGTAGAGGATTGATAGTTATGCCTTCTGAAAATATGAGTGAGCAGTTTGTGGGTATATGACTAACTCCAGATGTACCTCTGGAAGAAAGGTTTCACTTTGTAATTACATCAAGAAATAGTCCTTAAGGTAGCTTGGAAATGAGACTTTATTTTGTGCAGATGATCAAATTGCTGCTCTGCTGAGTCTGTCTGGTTTTAGTTGGGTTTGTTTTGTTTTGGTGGCTTTTTTTTGGTGGTGGGGTTTTTTTGTATGCATGGCATAAAAGAATATAACTTTGTCTTGTATTTCTGGCCTGGACATCTATAAATTAAGATGTCTGAGTTTAGGGTGTTTATCTCACCATTTTTCAAAATAAATGTCTTGTTTTTCAAGTGCTTCACAGAATTTATGTGGCTGTGAAGCTTTGGTGCTTACTAATTCATTGCTCATAGCTTTAGTTTGCCAACTAATTTTCTGTGAGACCTTAGTCCTAATATATATATATAGGTAAGATAAATATGTCTGTAAATCTGTGAAAACAAGACAATTTGTCGACTCTTAGCACAAAACACTATTTCCTCACTTTCACCAGGTGCAGTGTAATGTGTTTTCCATCTGACATTGTTTAAAGGACATGCTGAAGATATAAATCCTATCTAGTATTTAAAATTATTTTTAAATGGTGATTTTTAAAATAATGGTGATTTTTAAAATAATGATTTTTTAAAATGGTGATTTAATGTGTTTTTTTAGATGGTGATTTTTAAATGGTGATTTTAAAAAAATTTTTTTAAATGGTGATTTTTTTTTAATGATGATTAAATGGTGATTTTTTTTAAATGGTGATGATTTTTTTAAATGGTGGTGATTTTTTTAAAAGATGATGATTTTTTTTGTTTTGTTTTGGTGGCTTTTATGGTGTTTTTTTTAAATGATGATTTTTTTTAAATGGTGATTTTTTTTTAATGATGATTAAATGGTGATTTTTTTTAAATGGTGATGATTTTTTTTTTAAATTGGTGATTTTTTTTAAAATGGTGAGGATTTTTTAAAATGGTGATGACTTTTTTAAATGGTGATTTTTTTAATGGTGATGATCTTTTTTTAATTGGTGATGATTTTTTAAATTGGTGATGATTTTTTAAAATGGTGATTTTTTTAAATGGTGGTGATTTTTTTTTTAAATGGTGCTGATTTTTTTAAATGATGATTTTTTCAATGGTGTGTTTTTTAAATGGTGATTTTTTTAATGGTGTTTTTTTTAAATGGTGATTTTTTTTTTTTAAATGGCAAATTTTTAAATGGCGGTTTTTTTGAATGGTGATTTTTTTACATCATAATCTGCCCTGTACCAATAGGAGGAGGGTGGCTGTGTGTATAATGAGCATGAAATAGTACATAATTTCATCTCTTCTAATGTTGTTTTTTTTTTTTTTAGTAAGGGCAAATACATTGTAAAGTGGACTGAGTAATTTCTGGCAAAGCCTTAGGGGAAATCAAGATGAGTTGAAAATGGAAAACTTGGCAGCACATTTGAGAGAAAGAGGAGGAATGAGTAACTGAGAGAAAGTAGAAACTGATGCTACGTAAGCACAGAGCTGAAGGACAGAAATGATGTCATGGCAGAGAAAAATATATGGGAAAGGAACTATTTTATGTGAGTGAAGGGCACATTAGAAGGAGATGTTGCCAAAAAATAAAGCCAGTATCAAGNAAACAAACCCCAAAACAACAAAAAGGCACCCAGAATTAATTTTGACTGTTTTCTTTGGATGTATTTGACTACAAAGGCATGTTGAGGTGCAGATACACTAGGGTCACTTGCAGGTCCTAAGTATGTTTTGGAGGTGAGGAAGTGTTTTCTCCTTGTCAGATTTCCCAAGACTTTTCTCATACTCTTGTTCCTTGGAACAAGCTGCCCAGAGAGGTTGTGGAGTCTCCATCATTGGAGGCATTCCAAACCCAAACTGGGCATGTTCCTGGGCGATTTACTCTAGGTGATCACGATCTAGCAGGGGGATTGGACTAGATGATCTTTAGAGGTCTCTCCAACCAACCCCTACCATTCTGTGTGATTCTTTACAATTACACTCCAACCAATACCTCCATGGCCCCTATTCATGCACTGTCCTTCCTCCTGATGCCTTTTGTATCTTCTCTTCAGCTCCTATTCATGCTCCTTTAACTTACTCCTGCACTTCACTTTGTATGAGTTGAAGGACTGTAAGAACTGTCTTTTATTACCTCTGCTTCCCTGCTGGCAAAGCTCCATAGAGATCTTCTGTGCTTTGATGGCTCATTTGGTTTTGTGATGGCAATTCAGATTAATTTTTCTCCCTTGTCTTTCTCCATTCCTTTTTCTCCACACTCTTTAAATTAATCAGCAGCTCTTTCACTAGTGGGAGAATATTTAAGCCAGACGACAGATGTTGTCTGTGCTCTCACATTTGGTTCCTTGTATATGCCCTGTATGTGCTCTTGTGGCCAAGAAAGTCAATAGCATCCTGGGGTGCATTCAGAAGACTGTGGCTAGCAAGTCGAGGGAGGTTCTCCTTCATCTCGTCCCTTCTGAGGCTTCATCTGGAATACTGCACCCAGTTCTGAGCTCCTCAGTTCGAGAAGAACAAGGAACTACTGAATAGAGTCCAACAGCAGGCCAATAAGATGGTGAGGGAGCTGGAGCATCTCTCTGATGAGGAAAGGCTGAGAGAAGGGGGGCTGTTAAACTTGGAGAAGTGCAGACTAAAGGGGGAATAGTATTAATGCTTATCAGTACTTACAGGCTGAGTGTTGGGAGGATGGAGCCATGATGTCCAGTGACAGCACAAGGAGCAGTGGACACAAACTGGAACACAGTAAGTTCCATGTGTGTAAATAGACGGAAAAAATTGTTCCTTTTGAGGATTTATTCTAAGTGATTCTGCTCTAGCAGAGGGGTTGGACTAGATGATGTGCAGAGGTGCCTTTCAACCCTTACTAGTCTGTGACAGTAGCTCCTGCAGCAAGAAGAAATCATTTGAAAAGAACTTTTTCAAGACCCACTTTCATCCTTAGAGACATGAGTGATTGCAGCTGGTATGTTGTGCAAATTCCAGGTTGCTGAGTTCAGTCCTGAGATGATTTAGGCTCACAGAATTGTTACAGTTGGTAAAGATCATCATGTCCAACCATTAGTTGGACTAATAGTTTATTTTAAAAGATGATTAATCTGGCAGGTTAATACTGCTTGTGCAGCTAACTTACAGTGTAAGAGTCGGAAACAGGGCAAGCAGGCAAGATAAAGCACAAAAAATGCCTAGGCTTGAAAGCAGCTTTCTAATAATAATAATAGAAGAGAAAATAAAGTCAGGATTGCCATGAGTTTTGGCTCAGTGATGTATTATGTCTTCCTGGAATGATCAGATCAAGGAGGCATTTATATGCCAGATTTCCATCGTGTTTATTCTGAATTATAAGCAATCTTGTGATGCTGACTAGTGTGAAGTGCCTCAGATTTGAAAGCTCTTTTAAAATGGAGAACCTGTAACTTTTCTGCTCAAGATTGAACTGCATTGAACTCATGCCAAGGAGGCTGATTAAGCTATTGTGGAGAATGGAAATTATGCAATTTAATTGAGGAGTTATCAGCCAGTGCCAGATAGTGTACATGTCAGTACCTGGTCACCCATTGCACACCAGATTTTTTACATTTAGATCTTCTAGAGAAAAAATTTCAAGTAGTGCTGCTAATAAGTTAATAAGAACTTTCTTTCTCATGTAGATGTTTCAAAAGTGTTGTTAGGGTGAAACCAGTGAATATTTCATTAATTCTAAGATGCCTCAGTCACCAGTAGCTAGAGTCTTAGCACCTGCTCTCCAGGAAAATTTGTCCAGCATTCTCTTTAATGTTTTTATCGGTGATAAGTATAAAGGAATTCAGTGCACCTTAGGTAAGTTTGCAGATGGCACTAAGCTGGGAGGAGTGTTGATCTGCTCAAAGTCAGGAAGGCTCTGCAAAGAGACTTTGGACAGACTGGATTGATGGGCCGAGGCCAGTTGTATGAGATTCAACGAGACCAAGTGCCAGGTGGTGCACTTGGGTCAAAACAACACCATGAATGCTCCAGTCATGGGGAAGAGTGCCTGGAAAACCACCTAGCAAAGAAAGCCCTGGGGCAAGTGGTTGACAGCTGACTGAACGTAAGCCAGCAAGCGTGTAGCTGGCCAAGGAGGCCAAAAGCATCCTGGCTGGTGTCAGCAATAGTGTGGCCAGCAGAACCAGGGAAGTGATTGTCCACCTGGACTCAGCACTGGTGAGGCCACACATTGGTACTGGGTTCAGTTTCAGGGCCCTCCCTATAATAAAGACGTCGAGGTGCTGAATCACATCCAAAGAAGGGCAATGATGTGGGTTCGGGAGTTAC
>WBNM01032723.1:3473-22439 GCA_013399055.1 Ramphastos sulfuratus | reverse complement strand
AAAAAAAAGATCACAGACTCACAGAATTATTGAGACTGGAACAGAACTCTGAGATCAAGTCCAGCCTATGACCTAACACCACCACATTGGCCAGATCAAGGCACTAAGTGCCACAGCCAAGCTTGCCTTAAACAATTCCAGGCACGGCGACTCCACCGCACTGACCAGACCATGGCACTATGTACCACAGCCAAGCTTGTGGAATCTCCCTCCCTGAAGGTATTCAGGACCAGCCTGGATGTGTTCCTGTGTGATCTGCTCTAAGTGATCCTGCTGTGGCAGGGGGGTTGGACTGGCCGAGCTTTGGAGGTCCTTTCCAGCCCCTGATCTTCTGTGATTCTGTGATTCTGTAATACCACCACAGCGACCAGACCATGGCACTAAGTACCACAGCCAAGCTTACCTTAAACACCTTCAGGCACAGTGACTCCACCACCTCCCTGGACAGCCCATTCCAGTCTCTAATTCCCCTTTCCAGCAGGAAGTGCTTCCTAACATCCAACCTAACTCCCCTGGCACAGCTTCAGGCTGTGCCCTCTGGTCCTGGCACAAGTTGCCTTGTAGCAGAGCCTGACCCTCATCTGACTACCCCTTGCCTTCAGGTAGCTGCAGAGTGTGCTAAGGTCCTTCCTGAGTCTTCTCTTCTCTAAGCTAACCCAGTCCAGCACAAGCTGCCTGGGAGCAGAGCCTGGCAGCTCATGACGATGAGTGCATGAGAACTTTGTTTCCCATTCTCTACAGAGATCCCTTTCATCAGGGATTTTTTTTGTTTTTAAATGCCATTTGCAGACTGTGGTTTCATATACTCTTAATGCCTTCCCTTACCAAAACACCAGCCTTATGACATGGCTGTTGCTCAGAATCTGCAGGAAGAGTTGCATTTTTGGCTCTGCAGCTGATCACACCTGACAGTCACATTGCTCTGCCTTTGACCCAAAGGTATTGGCAGCTTCTTTGTGAGCCGTGGCTTGGCTTGGCTGTGTGGATAAGAGTTCTCTACAGTAGTTTACTTCTTTCACAGATTATTTTAGGGATGTCACTACGGATTTTGTCTCTGTTTCCACAGGTTCTTCCCCTGAAGATCTATAGGACTCCATCTGCTCCAAACAGCTGCCAAGTACTTTTGTGAGAGTTTATGTGTGTGTGTGTATGAATAAAACCACACTCGTAAGAAACTGAGACTTTTCTGGTTTTCTCTGCTTGAGACATTGTCTGCATCATTATAACACAGCATTCCTGGCTCTAAAGCAGAGATATTGCCCTTNGCTATTACTATTTATTCTTATTTTTATTATATTGTTATTATTATTATATTATTATTATTATTGGTGCTGTTATTTTTAGTTGTCCAATTTTAATTATCAGCTTTCAGTTATGCAATTATATATTACATAATTATGCATTATATATAGCTACAAATAGAATATTTGCATTATATACTGATATTATTATCTATGTATATTATATAATAACAATTGTTATTGTTGTTGTTATCATATTGTTGTTATTATTATCATTGTTATCATTATAATCATTATTATCATTATACTATGGTGGGTTAGGAACTTCCCCCCCTCCCCAAATTAAAATGTAGCATTAGCACTTAAAGGGCTCCATATACTATTATTATGATGATGCTGTTATTTACTGTTCTTATAAGGAGATTGTAGAGGACTGCAGTTGCTGTGAGTGCTGATGGCTTTGAGTCTTTCTGGCCCTGCCAGCTCTGCTCTCAGGTGGCTGTGGAGGTTTGGTTTGCAGGCTGACTTTTGCTTTTCTGTAGTACACTGTTGCACTTGCTGCTGCCATCACCAGCTTTGGGTTAATCTGCTGTTAACGTGGTTTGTACTTTGTCTTTTCCTGCATGGAAAGGCAGTTTAGAGTCTTTTAATGATGGACAGGACAACAAAACATTCTGCTTGTTCAGCTGATTTAAGTGGCTGACCCCTGAGCTTCAATTTCTGTACCAGCTTCCTGCTCCTTTAGAGACACCATTCAGTGCAGAGATGGCTTTCTGCAAAGCCCTAACCAGACTGCCACCAGTCTCCTTTAAAGCACACACTGCTTATGGGGTATATTTTGCTTGACTTGGGCTCTTCAGCTTGGAGAAGAGAAGCCCCAGGGGTGACCTCATCAATGTTTATCGATATGTAAAGATGAGTGCCAGGAGGCTGGAGCCAGGCTCTGCTAAGTGATGCCAAGTGGCAATGGGTGGAAGCTGAGGCATAGGAAGTTTCATGTAAACATGAAAAGGATTTTTTTCCCTGTGAGAGTGACAGAAGCCTGGCACAGGCTGCCCACAGTGGGTTGTGGTGTCTCCCTCTCTGGAGCTATTCAAGAGCTGCCTGGATGTGTTCCTGTGTGATCTACTGTAGGCGATGCTGCTCTGGAAGTGGGGGTTGGACTGGCTGAGCTATGGAGGTCCCTTCCAGCCCTTGACATTCTGTGATGCTGTGACTCTGTGTGACTTCAGCAGTAGAAAGCATGCTACAAGAACTTATTAATTACACAGACACATATGCAAAACTAATTATATTCATTTTGGAGATGCTAGGGCATAAATTATTACACAAAAGAGAAAAGAGTCTCACAACAATATCATAGAGGAACTTCTTCAAGTGTGTTTCATTTTTAGTTGATAATTTTGCCTATATGGTGGTTGTTGGGAGTTTTACAACAGATGCAAGTGGAAGAGTTTTGACATTGCTGAATGGTTTGACAAACACACTGCAGAAACAGTCTGCTTCAATACAAATGGCATTGGCTTAATGCTGAGCTCCTTTTCAGCTGATTTCTCCAAAACAAAACACATCTTCCTGAACTAGAAAGAAGGTCTCAAATTACAGACACGAGACAGAGAGTTTATGCAATCACAGAATCACAGAACTGTCAAGGCTGGAAGGGACCTCAAGGATCATCCAGCTCCAACCCCCCTGCCATGGGCAGGGACACATCACATCGGATCAGTTTGCCCAGAGCCACATTCAACCTCCTTTTAAATACCTTCAGGGATGGGGACTCCACCACCTGCCTGGGCAGCCCATCCCAATGCCAATCACTCTTGTTGGGAAGAACTTCTTCCTAACATCCAGCCTAGATCTCCCCTGGCACAGCTTGAGGCTGTGTCTTCTTCTTCTGTCCCTGGGTGCCTGGCAGAAGAGCCCAACTCCAGCTGGCTACAACCTTCCTCCAGGTAGTTGTAGAAAGCAATGAGGTCTGCCCTGAGCCTCCTCTTCTGCAGGCTGCACACCCTCAGCTCTCCTCACAGGGCTGTGCTCCAGGCCCCTCACCAACCTTGCTGCCCTTCTCTAGGCACGTTCATTTTGAGTGCCTTCAACTGAATACTACTTCTCTAGTTGACTGGATGCTTATACCAAGGCAGGAATCAACAATTTTGTCAAGAATGTTCTATTGCTAAGTACTTCTCCTGGTTAGAGTAACATCAGAAGAGAGGAGAAAACAAATTCTGAGGGAAAAAAAAATCAACCCACAGGTAAAGAGAGATTTGTTAACAAAGAAACACAGCAGCAACAGCAAAATGGTTTGTTGAAAGTAGGTATATATAATTAAGACTCTGCAAGCACTCCTGAAGATTCTTTTCTACAATAATCTAATGTTATTTAAGGATTACAGTGATGAAGGCATTTCAGATTTTGATGTGAACATTTCTTTTTAAAGCTTTTGTAAGCATTATGATTATGGGATGAGAATCCTGATCTGTCTGCCATAGCAGCTGTGCTGTGTGGGACTCAGGGAAATGCATGCGTTTGAATTTGATTCTGCTTTCATCAGAGGATGACTAATTGTTGTTTATTAGGGGCAAATTCAGAACTCCCCAAGTATGTATGTGTTCTTATGCTCATCAGCCTCAAAGTTCCTGCACAATGATCTTGGGTTTGTATCAACAGGCAGAATTATCAATAGTTTGCCCATATCAATGGTCGATATAGGCAAAGCCATGGGAGTGCTCCTCATGATTCCAGTGAATGAAATCCCCCACAGTTTTCCTGTGGAGTGTTAGAGATGTAAGCTCAAAAGACAGTGACATTCCTTGTTGTAGAATCATAGAATCATAGAACCATAGAATCATAGACTCACAGAATCATAGAATTAGGCAAGGTTGGAAGGGACCTCAAGGATCATCCAGCTCCAACTCCCCGGCCATGGGCAGGGACACCTCACACTAGATCAGGCTGTCCACAGCCTCATCCAGCCTGGCCTTAAACACCTCCAGGGATGAGGCTTCATAGAATCACAGAATCAATCAGGTTGGAAGAGACCTCCAAGCTCATCCAGCCCAACCTAGCACCCAGCCCTAGCCAATCAACTAGACCAAGGCACTAAGTGCCCCATCCAAGCTTTGCTTGAACTCCTCCAGGGATGGGCACTCCATCACCTCCCTGGGAAGCCCATTAAAATGCCAATCACCTTCTCTGTCAAAAACTTCCTCCTAACGTCCAGCCTAGGCCTCCCCTGGCACAGCTTGAGGCTGTGTCTTCTTCTTCTGTTGCTGGTTGCCTGGCAGAAGAGCCCAATCCCAGCTGGCTACAACCTCCCTTCAGGTAGCTGTAGAGAGCAATGAGGTCTGGCCTGAGCCTCCTCTTCTGCAGGCTGCACACCCCCAGCTCCCTCAGCCTCTCCTCACGGGGCTGTGCTCCAGGCCACTCACCAGTCTTGCTGCCCTTCTCTGGACACTGTCCAGCACCTCAGCATCTCTCTTGAACTGAGGGGCCCAGAACTGGACACAGCACTCAAGGTGTGGCCTGACCAGTGCTGAGTCCAGGGGCAGAATAACCTCCCTTGTCCTACTGGCCACTGTCCTTCCACCACCTCCCTGGGCAACCCATTCCAGGGTCTCACCACCGTCATGCTGAAGAACGTCTTCCTAACATCCAGTCTGAATTCAGCAGCTTAATGCTAAATTTTGGATTCAGTCCATTAAGCTGCAACTGAAAGTTAAGGGCTATAACTGAAATGCCTCCATTTGTAGGCTACTTGCCCTAGGCAATCTTTAGTTACAATGGAGATTGGCACTGCCAAGGAGTGATTCAGATCTTAGGTGGGCAGATAACAGGAGCACAACATTAAAGCACTGTACCACTAAGCCCTTGAGATAATCAATTTTATGTATTCATTTACAATTAAAATCTGGGCTTTGAAGTTGCTGTTTCCATTTATTGCCTAAGCATTCACACACCAGGGAATTGAGCTGAAAAAAAAATATTTATGAAAAATCAACAAGGCAGGCTACCTGGGCACAAATGTTAACAAAATGCAAATATATCCCAAAGCAGGCAGCAAACTAAATCAACACTACAAGGCAAAGAGAATCAAAAGCTAAGCTCAAGAAGCACAATGCCACTTGAGCAGGATTTGCAAGGAAGGAATAAAACTTGACCTGTTCTTGGGCACACTCTCATGGGCATTCATTGCTAGGCTGGATGAGGCATTGATTCAGACTGGATGTTAGGAAGAAGTTGTTCAGCATGAGGGTGGTGAGAGCCTGGCAGGGGTTGCCCAGGGAGGTGGTGGAAGCCTGATCCTTGGAGGTGTTTAAGGCCAGGATGGATGAGGCTGTGGACAGCCTGATCTAGTGTGAGGTGTCCCTACCCATGGCAGGGGGGTTGGAACTGGATGATGCTTGTGGTCCCTTCCTACCCTGACTGATTCTATGATTCACCTTCATCTACACAAAACTCTGCAGGAGTGGTAAAATGTAGCAGTTTGGAGGGTCTGCAGGCAATGGTGGAGTACAAAAGGTTAGAATTACATTCTGTGTCATTAGTTGTGGGTTGGTTGCTACTTCTTCTTCCTGACTATCAGCTATCTTGCCACACAATCACAGCATCACAGAATCATAGAATGTCAGGGGCTGGAAGGGACCTCCAAAGCTCAGACAGTCCAACCCACCTGCCAGAGCAGGAGCACCTACAGCAGATCACACAGGAACACATCCACGCAGCTCTTGAATAGCTCCAGAGAGGGAGACTCCACAACCAGCCTGGGCAGTCTGTGCCAGGCTTCTGTCACCCTCACAGGGAAAAGAATTCCTCCTCGTGTTTCCATGAAACTTCCTATGCCTCAGCTTCCACTCAGTGCCCCTTGTGCTGGCACTGGACATCACCCAGCAGAACCTGGATTCATCCCCTTGGCATTCACCTTTACATGTTTATAACCATTGCTGAGGTCACCTCTCTGTCTTCTCCTCTCCCATNAAACAATGGTGATGTCTACTTCACTCATAGGCTTGCTGAGATGTTTAAGAAAAAAAGTACTCAAAACAAAGGTAAGTCAGTCTCTGGGGCACAGCGTCTCAGGTGGTCTAGCTTCTGGCTTCTCCTCTCTGCCGAGTAACCTCACTAACCACTTTCCTTCTAACCCCCCTGACCGATCCTCAAAATTCTCCTTGCATGTAAGGCAAACCTTGGGGTAAGGTATAGGGGTGGGGAGAAGGTGGAAGGGTGGTTGGGAGCCCCTCCTGGGGTCTCTGATTTCTGGGAGGGGTGTTGTGTTTCTGTATTACCTTTAACTTGTATATTTCTGTAAATATTCCTGTATATAGTGTAAATATCTGCTTGTATATTGTGCTGAGCTGTAAATAGAGCTTCAGTCCTTAACTTCCAGCTGGCTGAGTTCTAGTCTGGGTCATTTTACAAAGTATGGGGGGCGGGGAACTCCCAAACCATCACAGATGTCTGTGGTGCTTGGGGCTATGTTTTAGGGTGCAGCTTGCAGATCAGGGATATGGGTTGGGCTTGTTGATCCTGAGGGACTGTTCCAACATTTTCCTGCCTTTTTTGAAATCAAGTTTGGATTGCAAAGTTTTGCAGTGGTGCACACACGGAAACGAAGATCACAAAAAATATGCTGAACGAGAAGCTGTGACAGAACTGTCCCTTTTATAGAAACAGCTAATTAAAACTGAATAAATTTGTGCTGTAATGAATGTACCATGAGTAACAGGAAAGATGAACTTCCTTTATTATTCAACTATTCTTCCTCTGCCTCCTCTCTGACCCCATCACTCTCCCACTGGGCATTTGGTTCAAGATTCTCCTGTTCCAATCTGACATTGATTGAATGTCCATTTCTGTATGGACCCTCTATTTTTGCTAAAAAAAAAAAAAAAAAAAACCAAAAAACCAACAAAACCAAACTAGGTCACAAGATGGTTGTCCAGAGGCGAGCCTTGAGCAATATGATACATAAATTATGAGCCAACATAAGGCCATTTCAAGCACACAGAATCACAGAGTTAGAGGTTGGAAAAGACCTCTGAGATCATCAAGTCCAACCTATCACCTAACACTTTCTCATTAACTAACTCATGGCACCAAGTACCTCATCCAACCTCCTCTTAAACACCTCCAGGGATGGGGACTCCACCACTTCCCCAGGTAGCCCATTCCAATGCCAATCACTCTTGCTGGGAAGAACTTCTTCCTAACATCCAGCCTGAACCTGCCCTGGCACAGCTTGAGGCTGTGTCCTCTTGTTCTGTTGCTGGGTGCCGCGCAGAAGAGCCCAACCCCAGCTGGCTACAACCTCCCTTCAGGTAGCTGTAGAGAGCAATGAGGTCCGGCCTGAGCCTCCTCTTCTGCAGGCTGCACCCCCCCAGCTCCCTCAGCCTCTCCTCACAGGGCTGTGCTCCAGGCCCCTCACCAGCCTTGCGGCCCTTCTCTGGGCACATTCCAGCACGTCAGCAATCTCTCTTGAATGGAGGGGCCCAGAACTGGACACAGCACTCAAGGTGAGTGCTAACCATCGTGAGTAGAGGGGCAGAAGGACTACTCTGGTCTTGCTGGCCACACAAGAACAGGGGAGAGTGATAGAAAGAGTCCCTGCCACTGCATGTCTCAGAGTAATGTGGTTCCCATTCTAAGATTACTGACATGTTTAGGCTTTAGCTTAGCTAAAGCTGTATTTAGCTTGTCACAGATGTTAAATGTGTTTGTACTCAGGTAAGAGTGAATATGTGACAGAAAACAGCATAAAATTAAACATTGCTATCTTTACTCTGTAAACCTGGATATCAAAAAGCTGTCACCTACAACTTCTCCTTCCACCTTTTAAAACTGATGTGCATCTGGTTAAGATGAAGTAATAACTTCAGGACATTCACTGCTTGCTGTTTCCAGCATTTATAAGACACAAACTACCTTTGAGCTTTCTACAAGGAAGAACTCAGAATAACCTGCCAAGGGATCTATGTAGGCTCTCAGATGTGTGCATTGTGGTTTCTAGAATTCTTAGATATAAAATGTTTGTCCAAACTCCAAATAATTTTGAAGAAAGAAGTCCAGATAAAGAATGTCAGAGGCTGGAAGGGACCTCCAAAGCTCATCCAGTCCAACCCTCCTGCCAGGGCAGCATCATCTACAGCAGATCACACAGGAACACATCCGGGCAGCTCTTGAACCTCTCTGGAGAGGGAGACTCCACAACCCTCCTGGGCAGCCTGCTCCAGTGCACTGTCACCCTCACAGGGAACAAAATTCTCCTCAGGTTTCCATGGAACTTCCTATGCNCAGCACAGCCTCTCGTGTGGCAGCCACTCCACCCAGCTTGGTGTCATCAGCAAACTTGCTGGCAGTGCCTTCTGTGCCCTCATCCAGGTCATTGATGAATATATTGAACAGAACTGGTCCCAGTATTGACCCCTGTGGGACTCCCTAGTCACAGCCTCCAGCTAGACTCCATCCCATTGACCACAACTATCTGGCTTCTTTCCTTCAACCAGTTCCCAAAGCAGACTTCAGTTTGAGAGGCTTGAGGGACTTTGCATATTTGTAATGCTGCAGTTGCAAGCAAAGCAGAGAGTTTGAAATAAATACGTTTATTACTCTAAGAATTACTTTAATTTTGATATAAGCTCACTTTCATTATCCCTAGAATTTGAGTCTTGTGATGTAGAGAAATACTCAGCTGAATTCCACCTGATGAAATTAATTCATCTTTGATGAAAAACTCATCTTTGAAAATAACACATTTAACTGCAACAATTGTTTAATTGTCTCTTTGAAAAGTGTTTTGTGTCAAGCACATGGCATCCCACAGGCTCACAGAATGTCAGGGGTTGGAAGGGACCTCTGGAGAGCTTCCAGTCCAACCCCCCTGCCACAGCAGGAGCAGAGAATCCAGTACAGGTCGCACAGGAACACATCCAGACAAGGCTGGAAAGGCTCCACAGAAGGAGACTCCACAACCTCTCTGGGCAGCCTGTGCCAGGGTGCTCTCACTCTTATACTCAAGAAGTTCTTCTTCGTGATGAAGTGGCAGTTTCCATCCCTTGCCCCTTGTCCTATGCCAGGGCACAAGTGAGCAGAGGCTGTCCCTGTCCCTTCCTTCCTGCCCCAGCCCTCAGCTCTTGGTAGACATTGCTCAGATCCCCTCTCAGCCTTCTCCTCTGCAGACTGCACAGCCCCAGGGCTCTCAGCCTCTCCTCATCAAGCCGTGCTCCAGTCCCTTCAGCATCCTTGTAGCCCTCTGTTGGGCTCTCTAAAGTCCAGGTGTAGCTCACTAGGGCAGAGTAGAGGGGGAGGAGAACCTCTCTCCATCTGCTGGACACTCTCTCTTAATGCCCCCAGGATGCCATTGATGTCCTTGCCCACCAGGGCACATTGCTGTGCCATGCAGAACTTGTTGTCCACCAGCACTCTCAGGGCCTTCTCCACCAGGCTGCTTTTTGTATGAATTTGCTTTCCTAGGTAAATGAATTTTGAACAATAGACTACTTCTGAGCATGTGCTGAACAGAGATGAGTGGCACAGGATTTCCTTTACCTTTTGTTCATAGCCAGTTGAAGCCTTCCAACATTTTGTGGCAAGCCCTGCAATTATAACCTCTTGTGTACTATGTGCAGAACAGCTGCTTCTTTCCCTGAGCTGCAAATCTTCACCTGAAGAGTCTTCTTGGGCCTGACTCAACCACATACATACTCAGATTTGACAACCTGGAATGATCAGCTAGGGCAAAGACATTTAGAATGTGTGCTCAGCGTGTTGAAGACTGCATATAGAGGCACCAACTTATACAAGCTCTTAGTGTGACAGTGCAGTTCCCCTGGGACAGGGTGCTCTTAGCTGTACTAGCTAATGAGGGGCATTTTAGGTGCATGACATTTGATCCTCTCAAGATGCAGGCACTGAAGTCAGGTTACAAACGTTTGAAGTTGCACAGGAAAATGGAGCAGAGAACTCCCAGGGAACTCTACTGAGAAAATGCAGACATCCTAAGTGTCCTTGGGAAGGCACATGACAAAAGCTCCAGAAATCACATCTTACAGTCACAGCAGGGAGGCAGCTCACTCATTTACACTTGAGGGAAAAATGCTGGACACTTCTTTTCAGAACCCACAAAGTATCTGCTTGTAGGAGACTCTGCATAGCTCTTGGTCTGAAGTGAAAAAAAACAGATGACAAACAAAACCCTGAGGCAGCATCCTGGTTTTATCCATTTCAACCTAACCTCATTGTGCTGCTTTGAGTCCAACTGGAATATTTGAGTGAGAGAAATTAGATGATTGGCTGTGAAATAAAAAATAGTAGTGATGTCTGTATCACTCCTGGATTCTGCTGAGATACAAAAAACAGAATCACAGATTTAAGCAGGTTGGAAAAGACCTCTGAGATCATTGAGTCCAACCTATCACCTAACAACTTCTCATTAACTAACCCATGGCACCAAGTGCCTCATCCAGCCTCCTCTTAAACACCTCCAGGGATGGGGACTCCACCACCTCCCTGGGCAGCCTATTCCAATGCCAATCACTCTTGCTGGGAAGGAACTTCTTCCTAACATCCAGCCTGAACCTGCCCTGGCACAGCTTGAGGCTGTGTCCTCTTCTTCTGTTGCTGGTTGCCTGGCAGAAGAGCCCAACCCCACCTGGCTACAACCTCCCTTCAGGTAGCTGTAGAGAGCAATGAGGTCTGCCCTGAGCCTCCTCTTCTGCAGGCTGCACACCCCCAGCTCCCTCAGCCTCTCCTCACAGGGCTGTGCCAGACCCTCACCAGCCTTGGTGGCCTTCTCTGGGCATGTTCCAGCACTTCAACATCTCTCTTGAATTGAGGGGCCCAGAAACATAAGCAAAGTCAGTCAGTGTGTCTCTGGCTGCTGCTGCATTATCTCTCTCTGCCTGAATCTGTGTAACCCCAACTAATCATTCTGCTTCTAACTCCTTATCTGGCAACCTTACTCCTGCATGTAAGACTTCTGACATAAGGGTGGAGGTGGAAAGAAGTGGGAGAGGTGATTTGAAAGTTCTCCTGGGCGGTTCTGCTATTCAGGAGGGGTTTTTTAGTTCTGTATTACCTTTAACTTGTATATAAGTGTAAATATCTATATCTATTGTGCATATATGCTTGTAAATTTTGCCTGGCTGTAAATATAGCTTCAGTCCTTAACTTCCAGCTGGCTGAGTTAGTCTGGTGAATCGTGGGGGATGGGGAAGCTCTGAAACCACCACTCCTTGTATTCTGGATACTCACCCAGGACTGAGCAGAAGTTTCTCTACCTCTTTATGTAAAACCCTGAGGCAGCATCTTATTTTCAGCCTTTTTCAGGCTAAGCTTGTAGCCTGGATACCCACCCAGGACTGAGCAGAAGCTTTTCTACCTCTTTACCTCAAGTGGTCATTTTCATGCAGTACCAGCACAGCTTTGCCATTTTTGGAAGAAACTATGGTACAGGAAGTCCTGGGACCTGAGCCCAGAAGAGTTGGACGACAACCTCATCATTATACTTCAGTCAGGTTGTTTATTGCTAGCTCTGGTTGGTCTCATGAACTTTACTTTCCTGGCAGCAGGGTGGCTCTGCATTAGCAGAAAATGTCAAATGTTCTTACTCTCAATTACTGTGATGCAGAGCTATGGACCAGCAATCTGGCTTGAAACACACCTAGAATGACTGTGCCCACAATAGAGGTTCAACACTTCCTTCAGATGTGCTCTCATTACAAGTATATAATGAGAGAAGCCTCCTCCATCACTGCTCACATTGGGTTTGCTCAGGATCACAGAATCACAGAAACATGCAGATTGGCAAAGCTCCTCAGGATCACCAAGCCCAACCTAGAATCCTACCCTACAAGATTCACCTTAAACCATAGCTCTAAGCACCACATCCAAACCACCCTTAAACACATGCAGGATGGGGGACTCCACCACCTCCCTGGGCAGCTCATGCCAGTCCCTGACCACTCTCTCCATGAAAAACCTTTTCCTAATGTCCAATTTAAACCTCCTTAGCCTCAGCTTGAGGTCATTCCCCCTTGTTCTGTCTCCAGCTACTTGTGAGGAGAGCCCAGCAGCAGCCTCTCCACAATGTCCCTTCAAATAGTTGTAGACAGCCATGAACACTCATGTAAAGCCTTGATAATCTACATCTAATCCATCTAGAGTGAAATCTAAACAAAGCTCTAGATCAGAATAGAAACAATGCACACAACCCAGGACAGATACTTCTCACCATGCACAACAGCTCAGAAAATCTTCATGGAAGCTGGAAATAAGATTTCTGCTCAGAATTGAGGTGGATCTCCAAACATGCAGGTGCCAAAAGAGACAGCTCTGAGTTTTTAAAGATTTTGTTTATCTGCCTCCAACTGTCAGAGCAGTTCAGCCCTAAAGGTGGTGTTTGATTCAATCCTCTACCTGATCTGGGGCTGCTCCACAAAGCCAAATAGCTTCACTCAAGGGTATACAGCAAATTTGTATAGTATTATTCTGTAGTTAGTTGGAATAGGAATACTCCTGGGCGGGATCCAGATGATTGCTGTAACTGTAAAACCATCAGTCAACAGGACCTTCACTCTTTGCTGTTAGAGTGCTGTGTGTATTCCCACTCTTCTATCAGATAGTACAGTGATACAACTCAGCACACCAGAGATAAGGAGAAAACAAATTATGCAGAATATATATTTTTTTTTTTCAGGCTTAAGTGCAGGAAAGATTACCTTTCAGAGCAAACCCATTCTTCATATCCTTTGATGAATCTGTTAGGTCTCAGCTTACTCTTCCTAACTCTATGACATTAACAAAGGCACTGAAAAGGTTTCTGGGTTCCAAACTGGACTGAAAGGAAATGCCACAGGAGTTAAGTGGCTATAGAAAGGGCACAGCCAATCCATATGGCTACAGACACTTAGCAGCTGTCAGTGAAGGAAAACCTCTCAAGATATTCCTGAGACAGGGTGCAGTGGTTTTCAGAAAAAGACCAAAAGGGTTTCATACAATCACACAATTGTCAGGGCTGGAAGAGACCCCAAGGATCATCCAGTGACAACCCCCTGCCATGGGAGGGATGCCCAGAGCAGGTTGCCCAGAGCTACATCCCAACCGGCCATAAAAGCTGTCAGGGATGAGGCTTCTACCACCTCCCTGGGCAACCTGTGCCAGTCTCTCACCACCCTCATGCTGAATGACTTCTTCCTAACATCCAATCTAAATCTCCCTTCCTCTAGCTTGAATCCATTCCCCCAGCCCTACCCAACACCCTAAAAGTTCCCTCCCCAGCTTTCTTGAAGCCCCCTCAGATACTGGAAGGCCACAATAAGGTCTCCTGGGAGCCTTCTCCTCTCCAGACTGAACAGCCCCAACTCTCTTAGCCTGTCCCCATAGCAGAGCAGCTCCAGCCCTCTGACCATCCTCGTGGCCCTTTTCTGGACACCTTCCAGCACCTCCTGATCTTTCTTGTACTAGGGGCTCCAGAACTGGACACAGAACTCCAGGTTGGGTCTCACCAGAGTGGTGTTTAGTTCACTTAGATATTTTTTAAACTAAGAAATAAAATAGCGTTAAAAAATGGCTTGTACACACTGGACCCAGTTGCTGAAATAAACTGTGGTCCACAAAGAAATGCCCCAAAAATTAGGTTTAGAAATTGTCTTTTTGGCTATTTTTATGTTATCTAATCATTAAGATAGGTTGGACAAATTACAAAAGGAGCATTTTAAACACAGGCAGCAGCTTACATAATTACCTGGAATGAAGGGCTGACTGCATATCAAACAGAAGATCAAAAAGCTAAGAGGACTTCAGGCTTCTTTAAAGGAAATGTTGATTTCAACAGCAACTCCCAACTGAGTATTTGAGCACAATATTTTAAAAGCAGTTAGTGCTGTGTCACAGTGTTGCCAGGTCACCACTCCAAGTAAACCAATATGTCGTGGAGCTGCGTGAATAATGCAAGCAGCCAGGAAGCAGAAGAGTCCAATGATTTGGATTTCATTTTGCTCCAATGTACAGAACTGTGTGCAGTCCCAGTACAAGAGGGACATGGAAGTGTTGGAGCCAGTCCAGAGGAGGCCATCAAGATGCTCAGAGGGCTTCAGCAGTTCTGCTGTGAGGACAGGCTGAGAGAGTGGGGAGTCTGCAGCCTGGAGAAGAGAAGGCTTCCAGGAGACCTTGGAGTGGCCTTCTGGAATCTTAAGGGAGCTCCAGGAGGGCGGGGGAGGGACTATTGACAAAGTCTGGTCATGACAGGGGGAGAAGGAATTGGTTTGAAGTGGCAGAGGGGAGATTGAAAGTGGATGTTAGGAAGAAGTTGTTTGCAGTGAGCGGGGTGAGGCACTGGCANGAGTGGTGAGACACTGGCACAGGTTGCCCAGGGAGGTTGTGGAGCACAGAAGCACAGAATGTGATCTCCACAACCTCCCTGGAGGTGTTGAAGGCAAGGTTGGATGAGGCCTTGAGCAACCTGTTCTGGCGGGAGTTGTCTCTGCCTATGGTGAGGGCTGAGCTTGGAACTGGCTGAGCTTTGAGGTATCTTCCAACCTAAACCATTCTATAATTTTATGATGTAATGTGTCTTTATGTTGAAAGCCCAGGCCTTGCTGGATAGCCATGAACATGGGTTTCTTCATATCTCAATACCTCAGCTTCTCAGCACTTCATTTTTGAATCTGCTTTAAAGCGCATTGTGCTGGTTTGAGGTTAATTGGAATATTTTAATGACTATAAAAGAACAACAATGGTAAAGTTTATATTATCCATTGGTTTGCTAAAAGAGATAAAAAGCCAAAGTATAAACAATTTGTCTCACTTTTGCCTTCCTTGCTCCTGAGCATTGGATCTATTCATAGAATCATAGAATGGTTTAGGTTGGAAGGGACCTCTAAGCTCATTCAGTTCCAACCCTCCTGTGCCATAGGCAGGGACATCTCCCACTAGAACAGGTTGCTCAAGGCCTCATCCAACCTGGTCCTGAACACCTCCGGGCAGAGAGCAGCCACAACCTCCCTGGGCAACCTGTTCACTGCTCTCTTATCTCTTCCACTAACCCCAACTAAGATAACAGACAACAAGTAAGCTTTGTTGATTGTTCATCTGTTTGGGAGAGAGAGAGACTTTGAGCCCCTTCTGGCCAGTTTCTTTGTCCAGGAGGGAATTTGGATTTCTGTATTAATTTCTGTATACTTGTATATACTCTTGTTCTGGAGTACTCCAAATTCCTTCATTCTCCCCCCTCTCCTTGTGGGTTTGAATGGGGAGGAGAAGGCACAAAATCTGCTTCCCCCCACCCCATGGGCTTGAAGGGGGAAAAGCAAAAGGCCTGTCCCCACATATGTACTGATGTGTGTGGAAGACCATGCTGGGTATTGGGCTGGTGGTTGGCTAGGTTTTCGTGTCCAGTATGAAATGGCAAATGGACACTCTGTCTAGAAAAGCATCGATAGAGCAAGGGACAAGGCATGAGGTGCTCATCTTGACAGAAGTGCTGACAGGACAGGTCCTGCCATGACAGAGCTCCCAACAGGACAGGTGCCTGCATTGACAGAGCTCCTATCAGGACAGGTTCCTGCCTTGAAAGAGTTGATACCTTGACAGAGCTCCTGACAGGACAGGTTCCTGCTGTGACTGAGCTCCTGTTTTGGACCGTCCTCACTTTTGGATGGTTCCTACCTTTTCACACGGCTCTGGGTTTTGCACCATCCCTGCCTTTGCACAGCTCTCCCCACTTCTGCAACACTCTGTGCAAATTTGCAGGCTTGGCAAGCTGTGGAGTCCATTGGAGAGAGTTGCTGGTGGCACCCAGACCTGGCTACTCTCGGGCCATACTGCAGCTGCCTTCCTGGTTGTTATTCCGCTCTGGGCAGATCCTAGCAGTTTGGCTCTCCCCTGCCGCTGCAGAGGTAGCATTGCTCCCACAAATCCCTGCCTTGTGGCAGTCGTGTTTCAAGATGCTACTGACTTTGGCGGCTTCTCCACCCGCCTTGGGTTGCTGCTGCCTGGATCCAGACTATTGGATATTGCTTGCAGCATCTGAAGGAAGCCGAGCTGCAGAGAAACCCAGCAAGGGATCATTGCCCAATACCTCTCTCAACTCCATGAGTAAAGCCTGCTGCTGCTCCCTTAATTCTCTGCTCAGCCTGATAGTGGGGGAAAGCTGTGCTTATAGATTAGCCTTTTCCATTTCCTGACCTCCAAAATCTCTATAAATTTGCCCATAACATCCTGTAGAAGAATTCCTGATCGAATTAGACCATGTGAATAAACTTAAACTAGTTATGTATACAGTTTGGGGGGAGGGGCTTTCAGGAAAATAAAATAATTCTATTTTTATAATTCCTGACTTGGCCACATTAACTCCTTGCCTCCACAACACCTCTCAGGCACTGGAATGAGCTGCCCAGGGAGGTGGTGGAGTCCCCCACCCTGGATGTGTTTAAGGGTGGTTTGGATGTGGTGCTTAGGGCTGTGGTTTGAGGTGAATCTTGTAGACTAGAGTTCTAGGTTGGGCTTGGTGATGCTGAGGGGCTTTGCCAACCTTCATGTTTCTGTGATTCTGTAAATCCATGTAAATATATTGTGTATATATGCTTGTAAATTTAGCTCTGCTGTAAATAGAGCTTTAGCTTACTTCCAACCTGTCTGAGCTGCTCTGGTGAATTCTAATAGTGGGAGGGAAGTTCCTTAAGCCACCACACAGGAGGAAGGAAAAAAAGAGTCTTTTTGACAGATGGTGTCTGACATATATATTAAATATAACAGGTGCACGAAAGCCCTGCTAGTCAGAACAATTTTTTCTCTTCACTTAAACATGGGCTGCTGTGGCCATTTGAGCTGGATTTCTAACTCAGGCATAAAAAAATGGGAACAGAGAATCTTAGAAGTGGAGGAGTATTGGAGTCTCTGAGTGGAGAGTTGAACATTCCAGGGAGAGGCCATAAAATGGCAACGAAGGATAAGTGAATATAATTTCATCAAAACATCAAAAGCTTTATGTCTGGAAGCACAGCTTGGATCTCCCCCTTTGCTGCTTCTGCTGTGCCCACTGCTATCTTCCACCGCTGCTGTTTTGGCTGCTGCTTTGCTACCACTTGACCCCTTTCCCATCTTCTTTAAGGTTATTATCACAGAATCACAGAATGTCAGAGGCTGGAAGGGACCTCCAAAGCTCAGACAGTCCAACCCCCCTGACAGAGCAGCATCACCTACAGCAGATCACACGGGAATACATCCAGGCAGCTCTTGAACAGCTCCAGAGAGGGAGACTCCACAATCCCCCTGGGCAGCCTGTGCCAGGCTTCTGTCACCCTCACTGGGAAAAAAATTCCTCCTTATGTTTACGTGAAGCTTCCTATGCCTCAGCTTCCACTCAGTGCCCCTTGTAGTGGCACTGGGCATCACCCAGCAGAGCCTGGATTCATCCTCTTGGCATTCACCTTTACATCTTTATAACCATTGCTGAGGTCCCCTCTCTGTCTCCTCTCCCATCAGCACAGCCCCAGCTCCCTCAGGCTCTCCTCCTAACAGAGCTGTTCCATTCCCTTCAGCATCTTTGTGGCTCTGCACTGGACTCTCTCCAGCAGTTCTATGTTCCTCTTGAACTGGGGGGCCCAGAACTGGGCACAGCACTCCATATGTGGCCTCAGCAGGGCAGAGTAGAGGAGCAGGAGAACCTTTCTCAACCTCCTACCCACATCCCTTTTAAACACACCCTAGGATGGCATTGCCCCTCCTGGCCATCAGAGCACATTTCTGGCTCATGCTCACCCTCCCATTATAGTTTGTAGTAGTTTATTCTCCTTATGCTGCTATATTTAAACTGTAAAGCCCCACAATTTCTTTTTTTCCCCTGACTTTCCAAATTCTGAGTTGCAGTGAATTTACTTTACTGGGGGAGGGATCCGTTCTAACCCATCACAGTTGCTTACACATGCGTGCGTTCATCCCCTCATGGAGGAGGAGAAAGCCATCAAGATGTCAGCTGGCTATTGTTCCATCCACACAGAGCTGTGTGTGTTCTGAACACAGGCTGCTGTCACAGCTGGACACAAAAGGCTGCTGTCAGCCACACGAGACAGAGAAGCAAAGAGAATCTCTTTAGTTCACCATAATGCCGATAGCTCCTATGTAGCTAATGTCTGCTTTGCCTGCTGCTGCTCCAGCCACACAAGCTCAGGCAGCGTAGCAAAGCTGTAATAAACACCAAACCTTTGGTGAATCTGGGTCAAAGATTCTGATCCGTGCTGAATTTTGCTTTCTCATTTAACCCCCTGTATCAAAAGATCTCTGGAGGAGAGCACTGTGAGTGCAACCAGTGCTGGATTCCCTGGCCCTGCTCTGACAGGGGGGTTGGACTCCATGATCATGACATTAAACAAGGGTAAGCATAAGGTCCTGCACCTGGGTCAGACCAATCGCAAGCACAACTCCAGGCTGGGTGGGGAATGGCTGAGAGCAGCCCAGAGGAAAAGGCCCTGGGGGTCGGGGGTGACGAAAAACTCCACATGAGCCTGCAGCCAGAAGTAAATTGTGTGCTGGGCTGCAGCAAGAGCAGTGTGGCCAGCAAAGCAAGGGAGGGGATTCTCTGCCTTTGTTCTCCTCAGACCCCACCTGAAGTCCTGTGTGCAGTTCTGGAGCCCCACAAGCAGGACATGGAAGTGTTGGAGCCAGTCTAGAGGAGGCCACCAAGATGCTGAGAGGGCTGCAGCAGCTCTGCTCCGAGGACAGGCTGAGAGAGTTG